>JADBJO010004389.1:160733-195733 GCA_016801955.1 Conus betulinus | reverse complement strand
AGGGTGACATTTTCCTCTCAGTCATTTACCTCCTGCGGTATAGCATGTGTTTCTATTGGAGACAGTACAGCATGTGTTTCTATTGGAGACGGTACAGCATGTGCTTCTATTGGAGACGATATAGCATGTGTTTCTATTGGAGACGGTATAGCATGTGTTTCTATTGGAGACGGTACAGCATGTGTTTCTATTGGAGACGATATAGCATGTGTTTCTATTGGAGACGGTACAGCATGTGTTTCTATTGGAGACGATATAGCATGTGTTTCTATTGGAGACGGTACAGCATGTGTTTCTATTGGAGATGGTATAGCATGTGTTTCTATTGGAGACGGTACAGCATGTGTTTCTATTGGAGACGGTATGGCATGTGTTTCTATTGGAGACGGTATAGCATGTGTTTCTATTGGAGACGGTACAGCATGTGTGTTTCTATTGGAGACGGTACAGCATGAATTTCTATTGGAGACGGTATAGCATGTGTTTCTATTGGAGACGGTATAGCATGTGTTTCTATTTGAGACGGTACAGCATGAATTTCTATTGGAGACGGTACAGCATGTGTTTCTATTGGAGAGACGGTATAGCATGTGTTTCTATTGGAGACGGTACAGCATGTGTTTCTATTGGAGACGGTACAGCATGTGTTTCTATTGGAGATGGTGTAGCATGTGTTTCTATTGGAGACGGTATAGCATGTGTTTCTATTGGAACGTCGTTTCAGACACGGGACCCTATGAGGAGCTGAAGCTGAGTGACGTAGGACAGAGGTCTCAGTACAGTGCTGTAGGATCTCCACCTTCCCTGCCTGTTGTCAACACCCCGGGTAATCTCCCTTTTTCGGCTCTCGCTTGCAGAAAGATGGGAAATGTGAACAGCATTGTGTCTGTGTATCTCTTAGTTGGCCCCTGTCTGTCGCTGTGTCTCTTTATGATTCGTGCTGCTGTCAATTTGTCTTTGTTGTTCTGTTTGTCGCAAGCAAGCGCGCGCGGGCACACAAGTGTGCGTGCGGGCACACACACACACACACACACACAACACACACACACACACACACACTCACACACACACACACACACACACACACACACACACACACACACGCACGCAAAACGCACACACATACACACACACACACACACACGCACACACGCACGCACGCACGCGCGCGCGCGCGCGCACACACACACACACACACACACACACACACACACACACACACACACACACTCATGCACGATTGCACACAACTATTTTCTCTCTCTCTCTCTCTCTCTCTCTCTCTCTCTCTCTCTCTCTAAGAGAAGGGAGATAGCCATATCCTGAATGCTCAAATTTGTTGATGTATGAATGTGAATGTGTGAATTGAGTCTATAAATGTGCGAATGTAATTATTTTCTTTCTCGAATAGCCATTAGGTTCCTATGTAAGTTGGTAAATTTTTTGCAGTCTTGCATGTCACCTAGTTCTCATCCACATTTGTATCATATATTCATTGTTATTGTTCACGCCCCTTCAGATTGGGCTTTGGCCTTTTCAAATAAAATTCTGTACTGTTCTGTTCTGTTCTGTTCTCTCTTCTCTCTCTCTCTCTCTCTCTCTCTCTCTCTCTCTCTCTCTCTCTCTCTCTCTCTCTCTCTCTCTCACACCACACACACACAAACCACTCTCTCTCCCTCTCCCTGTCTCACTCCCCCCCCCCCTTCTCTCTCTCTCTCTCTCTCTAGTTTCAATCCTCTTTTTTTTCTGTCTACCCTTCTATTCCATCTATTCCGCATTGTCACTATACCGTTATTCTCTTGAGTTCTTACAGAAGCCCTGACTCTCAGTCCTCATCATATTCACATTCCATGCATTTTCCAGAAACGGACGATGGCTATGAAATTCCACGTCAGAGATCAGCACGTTCTGCAGCAACTCCAAACTAAAGGTGCCAGTGAGACTGGACATGTAGTGTCTCGTCTTTCATGACTCCGGCACAGCATGACCAACAATCTCACGCTGCAGAGTGGCTTGGTGCCATCACATGAAGTTCATTTCTTCCACAGACTTTGTACAAACCCTTCAGGATCTTTCATCTTTTGCCTGTAACATTCAACGCGCTCTTGTGCTCAGATTGATTGCTGTCTCTGTTCTCATATTATGTGCATTATTGTTCGTCACCTAGAAATGAATTCTAGTTGCGATAGATGCACTATCTTCTTCTTCTTCTTTATTAAAATGATAGTGATTATTATCATTATTGCTTTGTTGTTGTGGTTGTTGTAGCGGTGGTGATGGTAGTAATTCTTCTTCACCTTCTTCTTCTTCTTCTTCTATTGTAATTTAGCTTAAGTTGATTGTTATCTTCGATCATCAATTCTGTACAGGATTGTTGTCACCTAGAAGCGAATTCTAGTTGCAGTTGAATGTACTATGTGTTGCTGTTTGGAATGTACCTACTTCTTAATTTTTCCTTTAACTGAATGATATATTTTTTTACTGATATATTAATCAATATTACACCTCTTGTGCATAGGCAAACTATTTACTTAACGTAAGCTGTTGTAATTCTGTAATATGTTTAAAAGGTAGTATAGCGTCAGGATTTATACACGTTTTCCTGATTACTTGACATTGACGAGAATGGCACACAGTCTGTTGAACGTCAACATCGAAGACATGCGGCTTTGTGTCCATTCAGTGTATGGGGTAGAACGGGAACAATTGTGATGTGAAACTTTTACTTTTGTGTTGATTCATTCCTTTGTACTTGATACTCCCTGATTATTTACTGGTTTCTATTCTACCATAGCTTTCTATAACTATTATGTAGCTTAATAATGTGAATTTTCATCCGACTTTCTATGTATGAATGTTAGTATATTTTCAACCGTAAAGTTGATGTTAGAAGTTTTCCAGTTCAAAATTTCAAAGTAATCCTTTTGTGCCTGATTTTTGAACTGTCTCAGACTGTGTAGCGTCATTTCATTTATCATCATCAACATTCATTCATATCTCAGTTCACTGGAATTGCATTCTTTGCATGTTGTTTCATTGAAAAAACAAAGTTGAAAATACGAAATTTTTGAAAAGCAGAATTGTCTATGTAGTTTAATAAACAGGACAAAGTGAATTCCTCAACGCTTTGGTAGAATACATAGCATTTTATTTCCTGGCCTCAACACCCTAAAAAATGTCGGTTTAAATAACAAACAACGCTGTGAATGTATAGAAATCGTAGCTATTTTTAGGTTGCGAAGAAGGTATATTTTCGTTGACAAATATACTACTTACAAGCGCGCACGCAAGTGCACGCGTGTGTATGAAACGCACAGAGACACCAAATTGAAAATAAAGTCACAGAACACACTGAAAATAAGACACCACAGAACACACTGAAAATAAGATCACAGAACATACTGAAAATAAAATCGCAGAACACACTGAAAATAAAATCACATAACACACTGAATCTCTCTCTCTCTCACTCTGTGAGTGAGTGTGTGTGTGCGTGTGTGTGTGTGTGTGTGTGTGTGTGTGTGTGTGTGTGTGGTGTGTGTGTGTGTGTGTGTGTGTGTGATGCAAGGAAAGTCAAAAGATGCTATTTTTTACTCTCTTTTTTTTTTATTGTAGCTTGAAATATGAATGATTCATCTTAAGCAATCATTGATTTACCCAGTAAGTTGAAGCCTACTGCCAAATTAACCGAGGTATATGACAGGGTAACTTCCTACGCAGCTCGTATGAAAAATCAAAGTACAAGAAGCTTCTCAGCGGAGAATCTTGCTTGCCTTTACCGATATGAATAATAATCATGAATAAGAGTTTAACGTAAAACATGGAATCAGATTATCGGTTTATGATACAACACATAACAAACAAACACTTTGCTTTAATTACAGATGAAGATGTTATGTCAGGGCCATATTAAAGACAAAACAGAAATAAGATATGTATTTGTTTTTTCTTATACCTAACTATGCATATTTTGTGTGTGTGTGTGTGTGTGTGTGTGTGTGTGTGTGTGTGTGTGTGTGTGTGTGTGTGTGTGTGTGTGTACCTATCTATGAATAAAATTCGAAACTATATCATACCACATATAAAGTGTTTAATACATACCGATGTTCTACTGGATTCATTTAGGATTATTGGATAAATAAGTCTGAGTTCTACTACAAAACTGGACGCGTCGACAACAGCAATAAAAATTTCACTCCAATAATTGCTTATCAACGTAAGTTTTGCTGAATTCTATGTAGAACATGGATATCATTGCAGTATTGAACATATTCACATGGATATCGGTATGAGAAACAAGAGAATAATTGTGGACTAAAAGACGGCCATTGCCATTCAGTTTTTTTCACGATTGTGGTTTTAATGAATACCCATGGGTTTCTTTTTTCACGAATGTGATTTTAAAGTTTTAGAAAAGAATTGTTAGTGATTCCGCAAGTCAATATAAACACACAGATTACAAGACAAAACACACCCAGTGATTTTTGAAAGGATGATTCTCTTTTCAAAGTATCATAAATAAGCAGGAATTGCAAACTCTGCCTGAACGCAGATAAACACGGTCGCGAGAAAAGTGCAAAAAGCAAGACTGTAGTAACAAGCAAACTATCTGTAACAAAATGTAGAAAAAAGAGGGGGTTAGTTACTGCCAAGGACACAAACAAATAAAGAACGACAACACACCATGCATTTCGACTTCTTGGATCCTCTTCAGACAAATACAGGTAACATTTAGGACAGTGAAAACGAAGAGCGAGAAAGCACTTATCTTCTCATATTCGACGCAAAGCGTTTTTTTTTTTTTTTTTTTTTTTTTGCGCCGAAGATGAGAAGATAAGTGCGCGCGCGCACACACACACACCCTTCTGTTGTCGCTTCAACTGACATTACATTTACGCATTATCGTTGTATGTTGTCATTATTTTGCTTAATATGTATGTGCTCATTCGCGCTTGTATGTGCAAGTGCGCGACGTTTGTGAATCTGTGTGCGTTTGCGCGCACGCGCTTGTGTGTGTGTGTGTGTGTGTGTATATATATATTGTCAGCAAACGCACCCTGAACTGTAAACAACCCCAAAAAAACGAACAATACGTGCAGCCAATCCGCACGTGCAAACAGTGACATCAGGCCATATAACACCGCAGTAGGCGCCCCAAAACCATCCTGACGAGAGCGCTGGCTCGAAACAGATCTGTTGATTTTTAAACTTCCTTTTATCATACTATTCTTAACAGATGTTGCTCCCCAAGGGGTTGAGCACCTTAAGATTTTTATTTGGCGTTTTAGCAGTATTTTTAATATATATATATATATATATATATATATGTGTGTGTGTGTGTGTGTGTGTGTGTGTGTGAGAGAGAGAGAGAGAGAGAGAGAGAGAGAGAGAGAGAATTGTTATTTACTATTACTTTCATTTGTTGCTGTTTACAGATGAAAATGTGTTTTTTATCATGTTCTATATCTATGGGTTTAATCCCAACGTTTTAATATTTCATCTTAAATTGATTCAGTTTTGTTGTTTTAGCAGCTGCTGAGGAATAAAGCCACGGGCTGAGTGTCATTTTCTAATAAAATCTGAAATATGACAAATCGCTTCCTTCGTCCAAAGTGTTTTGCTTTGACAGTGACTCAAAGTCCCATAATTCAAACTACAACCCACGGAAACTCCAAATGTACTACAGCCTGAAGAAACGACATCCAACAGCTTTCATTCGTTTCCATCAATCAGATATTGACATCATTTCTAGCCGAGTTGTTTCCACATGAAATCTTCAGGGGGTAAAAATGAAGTCACTGATCGTCCGGTGTGCATTTGTTGCAGTGAGTCTCTTGTCTCTTTGAATGCTATCCGCATGTCTGCTTTAAGCTGGTTCTGTACCACAGAGAGAGAGAGAGAGAGAGAGAGAGAGAGAGAGAGAGAGAGAGAGAGAGAGAGAGAGAGAGAGAGTTTTTAGGGAATCAAGTAAAGTTCCGAGTGTCTTCGCAGTGAGTTTCTGCTCGTGTCTTTCAATGTCAGCTACGTGTCTACTTTAAGTTTGTGCTGGCGCGCGCGCGCGCACACACACACATACACATACACACACACACACAGATACGCACACACACACGCACACCCACACGCACTGATACGACTGATATGTGCCCGCAATTCTCTCTCTCTCTCTCTCCACAGTATATGATCAAGCAAGATTAATAAACTAAAGCAGTAAGTACATGATTGTAAACTATTTTGTCAGACAGTCAGGTCAATGAAGAGAAAATCAGTGATCTACAATTCCATAGCTATGGATCAGTGGTACGAACACTTCTTATCATTATTTAATGAACTAGAAACCACGCCATACCCTGAGGAATACGAGGTCAATTGTGATGAACAAACAGTGGGCCTTTCTGATGCATCATTTAATGATCCGATTTTCAGACAGTAGTGGTCATCTTAAGTCTCGGAAAAGCGCAGGCTTTGACAAAATCGTAAGTGAATTGTTGAAACAAAGTTGTATTTATCGATGGAATCGGACGAGAACCACCTGCGACTGAAAGAGAAGCAAGAAGAGAACAGAGAGAGAGACGACAAGACACCAACGTGAAACCCATGAAGCAGCCCCTTACTCTCCATGAGCTCCAGACAGCTCTGAGGAAGCTGAAAACTCGGAAATCCCCAGGGCCAGATGGGATCACTAACGAGATGCTGAAGCACCTTGGCAGCACAGCCACCCTCAAACTTCTAGAGGTCTTCAACCTGAGCTGGGAAACTGGAGACTTGGCACAAGTTTGGAGAGAAGCCATCATGATCCCTGTCCTCAAAAAAGGCAAGGACAAGAAGAAGGCTGCCAGTTACAGGCCAATCAGCCTCACCAGCTGCGTCATCAAGACCCTAGAGAGGATGGTCAACCAGCGCCTGCTTTGGTATCTCGAGACTGAAAACATCCTGGCTCCTGAACAGGCAGGCTTCAGACAGTTTCGCAGCACAGAAGACCAGACCACCTACCTCTCCCAAGAAATCGAGGATGCGTTCCCAGGAGCAAAAGCTTGTCTTTGCCACCTGGATCGATCTACAAAAGGCCTTTGACAAAGTCTGGACTGATGGCCTCCTCGTGAAACTGCATAGATGTGGAGTCGCTGGCAACATGCTGCATTGGATCAGATCCTACCTCCACAACCGCAGAGCAAGAGTCACAGTCAACGGACGAAAAAGGCAAAAAAGTACTGCTGCGACATGGAGTCCCACAAGGAGGCGTCCTCTCGCCTACACACTCTTCTTGGTCTCATTAATGACCTCATCCAAGACTTCCCAAAGGTATCCATGCTGCACTTTATGCAGATGACCTGGTGCTGTGGTGCAAGGAAGAGCATGCCACTACTGCCACATACAGAATGCAACAAGCGGCTGACAAGCTGGCGGCATGGGCAGATGAGTGGTGTGTGGCAATCAACAAGGAGAAATCTTCCACAACACTCTTCACCTTGTCAACAAAACAAAAGGCTGGGCCCATCAAACTTGGAGACACAGCCCTGAAACACGAAGAGGAGGCAACCTATCTTGGTGTCACCTTTGACAAGAAGCAAACCTGGCGACCACACATCAGAAAGCTGAAGCAAAGGCCAGACGAAAGCTTGCCATTCTGCGCGGAAGCTAGCCGGAACCAGCTGGGGAGCAAACGAACAAATACTCAAGCGCGTCTACCAGGGAGCAGTCAGGCCCCATCTTGAGTATGGCTCAACAGCTTGGTCAACAGCAGCGAAGACCCACCAGCAATCCCTGGATAGGGTCCAAAATCAAGCCCTCAGGATCATCACCGGGTCCATGCGATCTACACCAATCAAAGCCATGGAGGAGGTTACTGCCATACAGCCCCTCCACCAGAGGAGAGACGCAAAGACCATGGTTCAGGCAGAGAAATTCAAGTGCCTGCCTCAACATCCGATGAACAAGAGGATGCAGAACCTGACCAAGAATCGTCTCAAACGCAGTAGCTTCATCCATGAAAGCAAGAGTCTTGCCAGGGAGCATCAAGATGGCTTGCCACCTGCCAACCCACTGGACCCCTCTGATCTGCCACAGCCCTGGAATGAAGACTTCACAAATCTTCACATCTCCACAACAGTTCCACAGGTTGCCTCAGGAGACTCTCAGGATGACATCGTCAAACGCACTCTCACACTTGCCATGATTGCTGAGAAGTACCCTGAAGAATCCTGGATACATGCGTACACCGACGGCTCAGCAACCAACGCAGTGTCTGATGGAGGAGCGGGCGTATTCATCAAGTCACCTGAGGGACACACCACCACAGCAGGGATACCAACTGGGAAACACTGCTCCAATTATGCTGCAGAAGTTCAGGCAGGCCCTCATGCAGGCAGCCTCCATGATTCATGATTCACAGAGCGACTGCACCCAAGTTGTCTTCCTCTCTGACGCGCTGTCCGTCCTGGAGGCCCTTGCAGGAGACAAACTTCCTCGTCTAATGGAGAAACTCCAGGAACTCGCCAAAAGTAGACGAGTAGTCCTGCAATGGGTACCTGCCCACTGCGGAGTCCCAGGGAACGAGGCAGCCGATCAGCTCGCCAAAACCGGAGCCAGAGGAAGACAACCAGACAACAGCGTCAGCTTCGCAGAGAAGAAGACCCTTGTGAAAGCTCTGATGCGACCACAACCCCACAAGGGATGCCTTCCATCTCTTCTGGAGAGACAGGAGCAGGTGGTCATTATGAGACTCAGAACTGGCCACTGCCGAACTCAATGGCCACCTGCATAGGAAGCTGAAGCTGGCGCCTTCCCCCTCCTGCTCCTGGTCTTGAAGACCAAACACCAGAACACATCCTACAGACCTGTCCCCTTCTCAAGGGACTGAGAGAAACCGTGTGGCCAACGCCGACTCCTCTGCCCACGAAGCTCCACGGCTGCCAAGACCTGGAGGGAAAGGGGGAAAACGGCTACATTCATCAACGAGGCTGGGCTGACGCTGTGAGGCGAACGAAGAAGAAGAAGAATCGATGGAATTTTCCATGAACAGTGGTCGCAATCCATGATCGCACCAATATACACGAAAGGGGACGTCAATCAGCAAGATAATTATTGCGGCATAGCTTTTAAGAAGTGTTGTAAGTAAAGTTTATATACACATTTTAACGAGAAGGCTACACATGTGGGCAAAAGAAGAAGAAAACATTCTTGAAGCGCAGGCAGGTTTCAGAGGAGGTTATAGCACATTTGACCATATTTTCACCCTCTATGCTGTCATACAGAAGTGTTTACTAAAGAATTCCAAACTCTACCTTGCCTTTATTGATTAAAAAGAGCGTTGGACTCTGTGAACAAGAATTTATGATGGGCAGTTTTGAGGACGCATGGTGTGAATGGCAAAATGTATAGGGCCTTAAGAAGTACTTATGATCCTGTGTCGGCATGTGTTGATAACAAATGTTTGTCGTACAGGAGTGAGACAAGGTTGCCTACTGAGAGAGAGAGAGAGAGAGAGAGAGAGAGAGAGAGAGAGAGAGAGAGAGAGAGAGAGAGAGAGGGTTGAGAGAGGCTTTCGGAGTGAGAAATAACAGAGGTAGGGAGAGAGGAGGAGGAAAGGCTGTCGGAGAGAGGAGGGGAAAAGGGATATAGACCGAGTATCTTCATTAAAGGCATGAAATTATCATGAAAGTCTTTGAGAGAGAGAGAGAGAGAGAGAGAGAGAGAGAGAGAGAGGAATTTGAGAGACCGAGTGATGATTGAAGAGGTAGGGAGGAGGGGGAAAGGCTGACGTAGAGAGAATGGAGGGGAAAAGGCCAAAATCATGTTGTCTTCATGATCATGAAAGGTCTTTGAGAGAGAGAGAGAGAGAGAGAGAGAGAGAGAGAGAGAGAGAGAGAGAGAGAGAGAGAGAGAGAGAGAGAGCAGACGGACAGGAAGAGAGGAAAACTGTGTTGCAAACATAATAAAAAAACACAACAGATAACAAATCAATTCTCCGGATTTCTATTTCTATAAAGTTTATTTCGTTGAACAAAATGCAATACATGCATCACATGGAAAAAATACAGCAAAAATGGAACGAAGTTTTGGTGCATGTACACATGCAAACACACTCACACACACAGGATAAGGTCGTGTCAATTCAAGGAGCTCGATACATTGGTCTCACACACACACACACACACACACACACACACACACACACACACACGTCTACCAGGGAGTGAGGGGTCCTAGTAACAATGTTATTCTAACAGTGTATCAAAGTAGAGAGAGAGAGAGAGAGAGAGAGAGAGAGAGAGAGAGAGAGAGAGAGAGAGTAGAGAGAGAGAGAGAGAGAGAGAGTTTCAACACACTGGTGGATGGCTCTTGAACAAGAACCAAGCAAAAAGAACTGTTGTGGGGGAAGGGGGGGGGGGAGGGGATCGCACGTGAGTGCGTGCGTGTGCGTGTGTTGTCACAACCATACTGAGCAGGTTTCAGGAGTATATTTACGCTACATTTAAACTTTTCACGGAGATGAAAAAAAAACACTTAGTGCCAATGATCGTCAGACCATACGAGATGCGTGTCTTGCATACAACGCTTTCTGTCCAAACGTCGCAAATACGACGGAAAGCAGGAAGCTGCCCTCACAATTTTTTTTTTTTTTTTTTTTTTGGGGGAGGGGGCCGGGGAGAGTCCCCCTGTGGTCTCGAAACTTAGCAGATGTGGTATAGCGTACATGAACTAGTCTGCACGCAGTGACACCTCCGTAATGAAACTGAAACTGAAACAACTAAAACCGAAATTAACTCCACACACAAAATGGTCATGAACACTGGATGACTTTCTTGCTTCCCATCTTGCGCCGAATTCAATAAGTGATTGCTCTTTCTTCATTTTCGTTGTCCTGAGCGTTGTTTCTCTTGCTGAAGATCTAAGAGGTCGAAACGCGTCGTGTTTTGTCTTGTGATTCGTTTGTTCATGTTTGGCCGATACATTTTATTAAAAAAATCTGTTTAGATCTCCGCCTGCAGTCGTCTCACTTTCCAGCTGTGGCTTTCCCCCCTTTTCTTCGAAGTCGGCTGCTTTATGAATTCGAAGCAGCGATTTCAGTATGGCCCGATACCTCAAGGCGAAGCTGCTTTGTGAAGGATTGTCCTGGCCACTTAAAATGTATTAACCATCGAACATCTTCTCATGTTAGTAAAGTTAAGCCTTATGACGTATGCTTTGTCCCTCCTCCCCCCCACCCCCCCCCCCCCCCGGGGCAGCTGAAACTCTTCTTCACGGCTTCGGTCGTTGTCTGTCAGGTTCTGGTGGTCTTCTTCCGAAATATCGAGGCCTGTGTCATGAGATCACGGGCAGATGTGCCTACAAACCCTCTTTGCTGAAGCCTCTATGGTAAGGTCTTTGGCCTGGAAGCCAGGTTCCCTCAAGCTGCTTCAAGACTGGCGTACTTCTCAGTCGTTTGGATATCTGCTTTCTCCCTTCATATGGCACAAAGAGTTCAAGTAAAATAACGGAATCGTCCGTTTTGAAGAACGCAAGTCAATGTTCTCATATGAATCAAGTTTAAGTCGGATTATCGATTACGTTTTGGAGAAAACAATGCTTGCTTGTTGACATGGTCACAATTTCTATATGGCTCTGGCCACGTAGGACATGCAGTTAATGTATATGACACATCTCATATAAATTACAGTCATCATTCGGCTTTATGAGTTGACTTGATTAGTTTTCATCCGTATGACATTAATCTCAGTTCTGAACAGCTAGTTTGGTTCAAAATCATCTGCAATGATGAAATCATTTCAAGCAAACAAAGAATAACGATTTCTACAATCCAAAATGCCCACCTGACACTAAATTTTACGTAGAACAATTGCGATCGTTCAAAGCAGAAATGCCTCCATATATTTGAATTCCATGTGATCTGCTTAGGCCAAAACACACAGCATTTGCCAAATTCTTCATACACACACACACACACACACACACACAAACACACACACACACACAATAAACTGGAGAGAGAGAGAGAGAGAGAGAGAGAGAGAGAGAGAGAGAGAGAGAGAGAGAGAGAGAGAGCAGAAGACAAAGACAACATTTTTAGATAAGAATAAAAACTGTTTTGACTAACAATACAAAGAGGTCATGTCAGGCAAAATGTCTCATTATCAGTATTCTTGTTCGTTCAAATGTTCAATTATTTTTGTTTTTCTTTCTTTTTTTTCCTGACGATTTCATTTCGAACGAGGCTTGAAGAAATATGGCGACACACTGCTGAGAACGCTCCGACATTTTCACACGATCTGCACCTCTGTTTTTATTGCTCTCTCCCTACAAATCAGCAGTTTGTGACGTAACGAAGGGGCACCTTCTACTTTGTGTCGCATTGCAAACATTGTGACAGAAAGCGCTGTAACATGCCAAAGTACATATAAACGCACAAAACAAGATGTATGGTAATGCACTGTAACATAGCTGGTTGGCAGTTTTTGACTGATTTGCATTTATAATAACTCTCTCTCACTCTCTCTCTCTCTCTCTCTATCACACTCGCACATACATTCGCACGAGCAGTAAACGTTCCAAACCACCTCACTGGATCTCAAACCATCCCACTTCAAAATGCAAACATGCAAATAAACAAAAACATATAACTAAAACAATCGAGAAAAAACAAAAGGAAAATAACGCTGAAAGACACCGCGGGTAAACCTCTGTCACGCGTGACGTCATCCCAAGGAAGGCCTGACGCAAACCTCACCCACGTCATCAAGTACCCACGATGCTGTGACGTCGGCTGACCAAGGGAACGTCCTGCGTGACCTCCATGACCGTGGTCAGTCGAGGCATGGTGGTTGAGCCCTCCTGGGGAGAGGGAGGGGCCGCTAGGGGGAGAGGGGAGGACGGGGGACGGGGATGACGTTTCCTCATGGCGGCAGGGGAGGCGATGGGGTGATGCTGCTGCTCCAGCCTCTGGAGATGTGGTGACGTCATTGCGGAGATGGCGTGCGGGTGGTAGTGGTGATGGCGGGTGGCAATGGCGGTGGTGGCGGCTCCGACCGGGCTGTCCTCATACACTGCAGATAAATGGACAGAACTGGAATTAGTAACATGTTGTGTCGCTTGTATGAGAGAGAGAGAGAGAGAGAGAGAGAGAGAGAGAGCGTTTTTGTGAGCGTGCGTGCGTGCGTGCGCGCGCGTTTATGTTTACATACGTGGATGCACGCGGGTGTATATATATATATATATATATATATATATATATATATATATATATATATACACACACACACACAGACATATATATATATATATATATATATATATATATATATATATATATATATATATATGTGTGTGTGTGTGTGTGTGTGTGTGTGTGTGTGTGCGTGCGTGTGTGCGTGCGTGCGTGCGTGCGAGCGTGAGTGCGTGCGTGCGTGCATGCGTACGTGTGTGTGCTGCGACAGAGTCTGAGAGAGCAAGACTGCACGTGTGTTGCGTAACACAGAGATAACTCAGAACTCAGAACACTTTTCTTCGATCAAGGATTGAGATTTTAGGCAGAGCCAATGTAAGAGAGAGAGAGAGAGAGAGAGAGAGAGAGAGAGAGAGAGAGAGAGAGAGAGAGAGAGAGAGAGAGAGAGAGAGACAGAGAGAGAGAGAGAGAGAGAGAGAGAGAGAGACACAGAAACTCGAGTGAGAGCTTGACAGGAGTGGTCTTCAGAAAACAAACCTGCCACCTGCAGGTGTTTCAGCTCTGAACTCCCTGCACTCTATGGGGGGGGGGTGGGGTGGGGGGTGGGGGGGGGGGGGGGGGGGGGTCGCGTCCAAGTCATGATTCCCGCATGTCCCTCCGCCGTCAGGGTTTTTTTTTTTTTTTTTTTTTTTTAGTGATGCTGGGATTCGAATCAGCAACTTGTGGATGTGTGGAAGTCCAAAGGTCTTGCCTTTTTAACAGGTGTCTTACCCACCTGCTCTAAGTTGGAAGTTTGTTCCTTCTCGACCGTATCCAGCAGGAATTCTCATCAGCTGCCTGTGCCATTGCCTCGAGGGTTCTGGTCCTCCCTCTTACCAGAAACCCCGAGCTGTTTCATGGGATCATATTATGTCAATGAGCCTACAAACTTCCTTACTTCCAACCTCTATAGCGAGAGCCTGACCCCAGATTCCCTTAAACTGCCAATTATTCTAGCAGACTTTTCAATCTTATGGGTATTACCTTGCTTCTGCTTTCGTACAAACAGTGGATTCAATCAGAATCAAATGTTTTGATGAGCGTGGGTGGAGCATAAGATCCGGTCTCTTACCACCCTACCTGATGATCTCTTGATGGTTTTCTCATTCTGGAAGACCTGCTGTGAACTCCTTGACATCTACCATATCAAATAAGCCCATTCCATGCTCATGATGTCACTGATGATGCAGATTATGATCTGTGGCCTCCTGTCGTGTAGAACAATGGATACCGGAGCTTTGAGTTGTTGTTGTCGTACCCTGGCTAAGAAAACTCCAGGGATCATCCGAACAGCCAAAGTACTTGAAGACTGTGGTACAAATGCATCAGCTGGGGATGAGAACATTACGTGTGTGACCGTTTTTGATTACCCCGCCACGTGGGCAGCCACACTCCGACCTCGGGGGATTTTGGAGACTGATAATGTTATGCTAGGAGCTCGTCACAAACTGAAGACAATCCCCGCATAACTGTGCAGAGCATAACAACAACATTCTGATGTAGCCTTGGTGTTCTAGCCTATGTCAATTAGCCTGACACAGCCTTAAGCCAAAGCGGGGAGCTTTGGGTGGTGTGGCGTTTTCTCTAGCAGTTCTAACCGCATATGCCATCCCTTTCAGCACTGTTTCACGGTGTACTGTCCCTTGGTCAGCGTTGTTTCGCGACAGCTCAGGACATGTGACACTGTTTGCCCTGACTACGCGGACGTGGAGCGTCATCTGATTTTCCCTGGTTTACGAGATGTTAATTCGAGAGCAGGAGGTCAGAGACAGATCTGAAGATGATGCTGGTCCCGAGAGGTGCCATGTGCACTGTCCTTGCAGTGTTACACTTCTTTCTGCACACGTGCATCTTACAACAATGAAACATGCTTTACACAGTCTTGTCAACACTACTCATCTTCAAGCGTTAACAGACAAAGCCCTAGAATCCAGGAGTACAAAAAAACACACAGAGTCCTAGCAAAGTCCGTTGTCGTTTTTTTGTACCTTGGAAAAAATCTATTGATTAACAAAGTAAGCACTGATGCGAAAACGCACGCATACTCCCAAGAATACAGGCTTATCATTTCCCCCTTTTTAAATTGTATTTTCTCCGTTTTTTTTAACTAAGCTAATTTTGAACCAATACTATAGAGAGTTGAGCTATCCCCTACCCAGCCACACATAAAAACTTCCACACACACATCTCCTGTGCATATGCAGATGCTTGAACACACACACACACACACATATATATATATATATATATATATATATATATATATATATATACGCATACACACACACACATACACACACGCTCATTTACACACCCACACATAAAAAATACAGTAGTGAGCAGATCATGTAATCGGGTCTGACTCAAGGTCTAAAAATACGTCATACATCTCTAGTGCAGAGCAGATCAGGTCACCAGGCTTGGCACAGGACACGAGGAGCCGACACCCTTGGATTCCACACGCTAAACATCGACCCTACCCCTCACCGCCAGTGTCAGAGGTGGGACCGACGGCAAAGCCCATCCTACATGCCTGTCCACTTCACGCTGACCCGAGAGACAGAACCTGGCCCACATGGGGAGACACTGCGCCGGAAGCTCTGGGAATGCCAGCGGGAGGGCGGGGGAGTAGAGGGAAACTTCAGAGGACAGGCAAATTCAATTTAGAGACAGTAATGCAAGCGTCACAGCGAACGAGCAGAATGAGGGCCGAACAACGCGTTGGGTTAATGCCTCGATCCGACAGCTGTTGAGTATTATCCAAGTGACCCTTTTACTGAAGTCTTTCCTTCTTTATAGTCATCTGTTTTCATTCAAGTGTATTCCTGTGCATTGTACGGCTTAGCGAATGTGAAGCAGCGTGAGCAGTCTGCTCCGCACGCCTGCGTGATGGAACTGAAACACCAGTGTGAACTTCCTCTTTACCTGTGATGGTGATGTCGGGGTTGGGCACGGCGAGCACTGGGGGCGGGCGGAAGGTTGCCCGGGTGACGGGCTCCGGTGCCCCCTGGTACAGGCCGCGCGTGCCCAGGAAGGGCACGATGACACAGGCCGCCATCTTCTCCAGGTCCAGCTGCTCCTTGGACAGGAAGGTGGGGTCCTTCAATCCCTGCCCACAGCGCACCATCCCACTCATCTGAGCCCTGGCTCACTTCAGAAGACCATAACTGTTTTTTTTTTTCGGAACGAAGACGGTCATCATCGTTACGGGAAAACGGTAATTATGACATCAAAAAGTTATCACGTGTATGGAGTACTTTTCACGTCACAATGATTCTTCCACTTGTTTTCACGCTCCAAAGACACCGGATAACGAGTAAAAAAATAAAGAAAATCTCTTCGTGTCCCTAGTAAGCAGTGGAAGAGGTCAGTTACTGTGTTCAGTGACTTGGCACAGCAGTCTTTAAAGTGTCTACAGTCCGCAAAGTGAGCTTAAACATGAGTCGTGGCTACCAGTTTTCACGAGTTATGATTGACCATTTTTTGTACATGCACTATAAGGTCATATTTCATGCTTACCTGTCCAAACAAATGCCATTATCACACATCGTGAGAACACAGCCCAAGACGATTGGAACGTCCAACTGAAAAGTCGAAAGAGAAGGGAATTAAATCCAATCTTTCAAAGAGCCGTAAATATCGACATTGACATTGTGATCGGCTGATCTCCCTTGAATTCGTATATTTGTTTCCGTGGCGAGCTGAGTTTAGTTTCCTTTCGTTCAGCTTTTTCTCTGTTTTGGCTTGAGTTTTCTTCTCTTCATAAAAATACTGTGGAGGTTCCTCGACACTTTAAAGCTTTCCATGTCAATATTTTTCAGACAATGTTCTCCTCTCAGTCTCATGGCCAAGCTGAATCTTTCACAGCGGATTGGTTGTTGCTACCTTTCCTGTTTTCGTGTCTTGGCCCTCTTCCTCGTTGTTCTATCGCCGTTATGTTTCCCTGGCATTTTCAGCTCGTCCTGAAACGCATGAGATTCTTCCGATGTACTCTTTTTGATCATGCGCAAAATACGCTTCTTTTCTCGGCGTCTCAGTTTGGAGTCTTTGATTTTATACGTTGTGTACATCCCAATGCCGTCCTTTGATTTCTTTTTTTTTGTTTTTTTTTGTTCACTATTCTTCGCGTTTTCTGTTTTGACATTTGCGCGTCGAGGGAGATTTTTACATGGCTTTTGGAATTTCTTTAACACATTAATCCTGTTCATAGGCGTTTGGGAGTAATCGGTCGTCGGTCCCGGTAAACCATCGTATTTCAGTCAGCCCCCCAGGTGATGCAAACAAATTGCCAGCATTTTTGTCCACTCCTCCATCTACCAGCCGACCCACATTTCACCTCGCTCCCGTACTCAGAGCAATGTGAAAGTGTTCATGGTTTGGAGTACTTGGTACTTTTTCCACGTGCAAACCTCCACACTGGTGACTATAGCATCGCGCTGGATGAAAGTGTGATGAGTGGAGCACTAGCGGAAGGGGCGTGCGTAAAGTCATGGCCTCATGTTCATCTGACTGGGATGTTAAGTCGTTCACAGGAAGGACAGCCTTTAGTTTCCATAACCAGAATGAAGATATGTTCCGTTTGATTCCGTCGGGGAAAGACTGGTTTCTAGTTGACACGGTTGTTAGTTCTTGTATCGCAGTTAGATTCTACACGTTATCTAAACGTCCCTTGAGATTACTGGATCTCGACATTTTCCGTCATGGTCGGGCCCTCGTAGTTCTCCACTGGTGCCGAGCCTCGGGGATGCTGATTCCCTTACAATGGAAACGCTTAGATTCTCTGTTAGAGTGATCAGGCTGCTTACGTTTTGATCCAAATACTGCTCCACCCTAACCTCACCACCACCACCAACCCCCCCCCCCCCCACCCCCCCAAAAAAAAAAAAAAAAAAAAAAAAAATACTGGGTCTATGAACTCAGGCTCTTCTGCTTACATAGCTCTCTGGCGGAACTTGCTGCAGACGGTATTGTAAAGGTAGCTGGTTGGATATCATAAACAACGTTTGGACGATTTCAGTTTTGAGAGGCAAGTTTGATGACTCGACTACCTTGGATCATTTGGGAGCACAGGTCAGCAACACTTCCCCCTCTTTTGACTTTTATGTCTTTCTTTCTTTCCTTTTTCCCGTTATTTAAAAAAAAAAAGTATATCGGTGTGAGTGCGAGGAAAAACTTACCAACGTAATTAACAAACGGTAAATAAATGAGAGTGGGGATTGAATTTCATCACTGGCTTATCAGCTGTCTCTCCTTGACAGCAGAGAATCTGTTATCAACTTCTCCTGATGTGTAAAATGTTCCATCCAAAGATCCCAAGCGTACATTGGTTAGGAAGAAAGCCCAGCACAGAGTGTGGTAAAAAAAAATAATAATGGGGTCTTGTGTGACCAGCTCAAGAGTACTGTGGTGAGCTTGTTCCTATACCCTCTCTGCCTCTTCTCCAGAATCTGGCGATTGTTTGGACGGGTTAGTGTGAGAAATCGAGACCTTCCCACTGAAGGAATTTTTTTTTTTCAGAAATACCCAACTGTCCAACTTTTACAAGCTTTTCCCATCTCCCTACTGTTTACGTGGAGGAAAGGTGCGAAAACCAAACTCGCAACTCACGAATGGCAAGTGATGGGCAAGTCATGGGAGATCAGTCAGTCAGACTCAACTTAAGCGCCTCGTCGAGAAGTTGGATTACGCTCCTTTGTCTTCAAAAAAAAAAAATTTAGACATTCAAATGGTCTCGGACGATGTTCTCGCCGAGTGGGATAATGGCATGTTGGATGAGTATGAGAAAGAAAAATTCATATGATATCAAAAAGGTTGTTGATTATTTCTTAAGGAGAGAATTATAGTAATCGCGGTTCCTTCATGTAAACAGAATTGTCAGGGTACCTGTAGGACCAGAAGCATCTGTCGTATGTTGGCTGGCACCTGGTACTTCTTGCTTTCCACCGCCTCTGAAACAGGCACAGAAAAGGCTGGCAATACAGTACCAGAGTCTGCCTTTGATTAAGTAAACTTCCAATTGTTTGACTGATAAAAAAAGAGATGAAAATAAAAGAAATAATGCATCATTGCCGAATCAATCTACCCTGGTCAGCTTACGTGTTAGAAATGAATTTTTGCGCCCATTCATCATCGTTTCTTACGAGCGGCAGGCAGTGCGCGTGCGCACGCGCGTGTGTGTATGTGTGTTGTGTGTGTGATATCTGTGTGTGTGTGTGTGTGTGTGTGTGTGTGTGTGTGTGTGTGCGTGCGCACCTGCGTGTGTTGGCGAGTGTGCGAACGCTGCTTACAAGTTCATGCAGGCACTGGATTTGGTGCATACTGAGCCACGTTTTTGTATGAATGTCGGTTACTGAACACGTCAGTTAAGCTAATATTGTGTCTGCTGTTTACGGTTTAATAAGATTGAGCAAATGGATAACACCTATGTTCTGTTACCTTGACGTGGCAAATAGTTTCATTCTGATCATTGTTACGATTACTAAACGAAAAAAAAAAGTATCGTAAGGATGAGGGTTCAAAAACGGTGTGAGAAAAAAATTTAACCTGTTGTCTGCAGCCTCACTATTTTTCAAAATAGGGTACATGTCATTCAGCGATTATGATGTGACAACATGGTTTTTGTCGGTGTGAGTTTCAATACAAAGTGTAGCGTTTTGTTTCAATTCAAATACATAGTCACTGCCAATTCAACGATTGCTATAGTTTTTCACCCTTCCTCCCTTTTCTCTCTCCTCGCTTCTTCAAGGACTCTCATGCCGTGAGCTTTGGAATGAAATAATATTGAACCTTAATTTCAGCGTACGGACGGACGGACGGACACACACACACACACACACACACACACACACACACACACACACACACACACACACACACACACTATATATATCTATCTTTATCTGTATTAACTTCAGTGAAGGCAAAGGGACACACACACACATTATACGTAATTATTCATCTATCTATATCTATGTCTCTCTCTCTCTCTCTCTCTCTCTCTATATATATATATATATATGTGTGTGTGTGTGTGTGTGTGTGTGTGTGTGTGTGTGTGCGTGCGTGCGTGCGCGTGCGTGCGCGTGCGTGCGTGCGTGTGTGTGCGTGCGTGCGTGTGTGTGTAGCGTGTAAACGTGCGCACTCACGTGCTCGTTGTTGTTCTATCGCAATCAGCAAAGCAGTTTCATTTCGCTCTGAAACTCGGCAAGCAACGAACAACGAACTCCCTCGCCACTTTCACCCATCAATCCTGTCTGTCTGACCGTCAACGGAAGACGCTGCCATCACAAGCATGCTCAGATCACGAGTTCGCGGTAAGATCAACACTACCGAGGCAACTCATGCAAACACACAACTTGCCTTTCAGTATCATTTTCAGACCAGCTCCGTACTTCAACATCGTTATATCATCACCCTCAGCATAACTACCGTCACCATCACCATCACCACCACAACTAGCATTAACATCACCATCAACTCAATCAGTACATAGCCGGCACTGCTTTGCTGATTCTGAGAGAACAACGATAAGCACGTGAGTGAGCGCGCGTGCACATACACGACGAACACCGCGGTTAACTGTCATACAAACGCTTACCTTTCAAGCCGACCTTCAAGACCACGATGTTCCGAAACTCCAACAGCGTTGTGTTGCGTATATCAATGCCTCTCATCACTGCCTGGGGAAAGGTAAAGAATTAAAAAACAGTTAAACATGAAGGCCCCCTGTGAACATCGACCGACGCAAAACCTAACCAGTCAAACCAAGAGACTTTTCAAAACGGAGCGACTGAGGGCGGAAAATGAAGCAAAATTTCGAAAGAGAAGGGGTTAGTTACCGCCAAGAACACAGACAAACGAGTACAGGACAAGACACAATGCATTTAGACCTCTTGGGTCTTTTCAGGCGAAAAACGACAGATCAAGCCCACCTGCTAGCAAAGTCAGCAACCACCCCACCCACCAACCGACCATCCCCCTAGATGTGTTGAAATGTCCACCCATGTACTGTGTGGCAATTAGAATGGCGAGAATCGGCTCTGAAGACCACGCTGGTCAGAGTGTGAATGGCAGACGTGACACTGGCGGCAGTGAGCGCCTCCCTCTCACGTCACTCTACCGTGTCACACTACTACAACAGTCACATCCAGTCTTTCAGTTCAGGCGATAAACCGAGGTGCCGAGATTTGGACACAGCTCTTAGCAGACACGTGCAAGTACCTGCGGAAACAAGGTGTAGCTCTTCCCGGCGACATTCTGTGGGAAATTCACTTTGATAACTAACAGAAAATCATACAAGGAAGGAGAAACGGATGGTGCAGTTTTTTTTTTTTTGTAAAAAAATGAATTCCCAGTAAATCCGCCAGTTCACATGAACAAACAAATTACAAGACAAATCACGACGCGTTTCGACCTCTTAGGTCTTCTTCAGGCAATATAAACAGTATTCAGGACAATGAAAACGCAGAACAATCATTTTCCCTTTCAAATTCGGCGCAAGATGGGCGTTCAATGAAAACGAGGTCATTGGTAAAGAGACAATGCGAGTTAAATTGGTAATGAAGATGATAATGATAATGACAGTAATGATAACATTCTGATAATGGCGCTCTTCCCGGTGGACAGTAATCATAATCATATACAGAAATCTATTGTAATACGGAGTAATCAATACAGTGCAGTGTAACTATACAATACATTCCATGCTCTGATAAACGCACGAGCTAAAAGAAGAGAACACGAAAGTACAGTGCAATACACACAATACTTTCTTTCTGATAAAGGCAGGAGCAGACAGATAAAGGCACATGTAGCAGACACTTCTTTGTTCTGATAAACGAGAGCAGAAAGCACAACACGAAAGTACATGTAAACACACACTTCTTTGTTCTGATAAAGGCGAGAGCAGACAGAAGAGAACAGGAAATCAAGGCAGTGTAATACACACAAAAATACTTTGTTCTGATAAAGGCACGAACAGAAGAGAAAAACACGAAAGCACAGTGTAATACACACACTACTTTGTTCTGATAAAGCCAGGAGCAGAAGAGGAGAACATGAAAACACAGCGTGACACACACAAAATACTTTGTTCTGATAAAGGCAAGAGCAGATAGAGAAGAACAGGAAATCACAGTGCAACACACACACAAAACACTTTGTTCGCAGGAACAGACAGAGGGGAACAGACCACCACCACAGCACAAGGTCTCACAGCCAAGGGGTACATGAGCGCCTGCAGGGTGGGCACGATCTCCCTGAAGAAGTAGTCCCAGGTCTCCCCCCCAACATCGCCAACAGTTCGGCCCCTGAAGCACCATCACCACACACAACACTCTCTTGAATGCACAGTACTGCTCGTCGAGGACGTGAAACTGTCAGGGAAGTTTACAACTCGTATCCTGCATACTTGGATTACAGCAAGCACCGCTGACCACCTCTGAAATGACTCAGCACAGGTGCAGTGTCTTCTCCGGTGGGCTGCCTCGTAACATTCTGATATCGCGGATTTCCTGAAGATTAACATTCCTAATATCGTTTCTTCCCTGAAGACTACCAGCACGGGGTCTAAGAAACACGGAACGATCGTTCTCAAAGTAATGACCCTGACAGGGCACGCGCGTTTGTCTGTAAAAAAACTGCACACAAAAAGGCCTACGTGTATGTTTGTTTACACATACACTCTAAAACAATGACGTTGATAAACACATTTTGGTCTCATCGAGGTAAGACAGATTACAAAAGTGTACGTTTGTTTACACATACACACTAAAACAAAGACGTTGATAAACACATTTTGATCTCATCGAGGTAAGGCAACATACCAAAGTGCACGTTTGTCTGTACATACACACACTAAAACAAAGACGTTGATTAAACACATTTTGGTCCTATCGAGGTAAGACAGCATACAAAAGTGCACGTTTGTCTGTACATACACACTAAAACAAAGACGTTGATTAACACATTTTGGTCTTATCGAGGTAAGACAGCATATAAAAGTGCACGTTTGTCTGTACATACACACACTAAAACAAAGACGCTGATTAACACACATATGGTCTTATCGAGGTTAGACAGCACACAAACGTCAACGTCCGTCTGTACATACACACTAAAATAAAGACGTTGATGAACACATTTTTATATCTCATCTACCATCCGCTAGCAGTGCCTTGTCCCTGCTCCACTATTTACAGCCATATCCCGCCGCGGCCTAAAATCTGGCAATCTGTAGGGAGCGGCCAACATCAGATCGCTATGAGCCAACCCTCCTGAGGAGGGGGACCGCACATTGTCGACTCATTTCCGAGCTTCTCAGTGGTATCTGTTCCGATCCAATGGAGGAAGGCACGACCTGGTAGGTCCCCTACAAACAACTGTCACGTCCAGGAGTCGGGGGTTTGGAAGGAATAAGCATCCCCTTCCAGAGGATGTTACCGCGTCTACCCAACGACAGTCCCCGTCAACTTATCGATACTGAAGAAAGAACCGTGGTTTAGCTTACCATGAGTTTTGATACTGAGAAGGAAACTCAAACCAACGTCACCAGGAATGCAAGGCATGACGGGCCACGAAGTTTCAAAGGTCTTCTTGTTACTTCTTTTTTTTTTTTTTTTTTTTTTTTGAAATGATGCTCAACGAGGGTTGTGACAAAAGTGCCATGCAGCTCCATTTCAACGCATCCTTTCACACTCTATCCCGGTGTCATCCAGGCCAAAAAGACTGGCTGCAGACTCCTACAGTACCAGCGATAAAATCCGAGCAGAAGCCTCACAGATGGTTCCATGCAGTGAAGGGAACTCGACTGTGTGGTTCCATTCTTCCAGTGCAAACCCACAGCACACTTAACAAACAATTCCCACTGGAGCCAGATTGGGCTGAAACTTTCCACGTTTCGCGAACACACAACTGGTTGGACTCCAGGCCAACACAGTCTAGACGGCAACGTTAAAGACCGAGTCACGAGGGCTGGTTTGACAAACGTACTGGATCTTGCAAACCCACGTCTGACCCTTCACCCCCACCACTCTTCCGCTCCTAATGATTAAATAGAAAAATGTAGACACATGCATTCAATTTCATACCGACTCATGCCGGCATGCCACGGCAAATTCGCCTGGTTCTTTTGGCTCTACACTGAAATGAAATGCAACTCCCCCCCCCCCCCTCCCTCTTCCGTCTGTGTTCGGGCGGGGTGGGGGTGTGGGGCGGAAGGGAGAGAGAGGAAAGGGGTGTACCTCCGTTACTATACAGTCATGTAGACGAGGACGTCTGTGTGAGAGCATGCAAGCAAGCGCGCACTTGTGTGTGTGTGTGTGTGTGTGTGTGTGTGTGTGTGTGTGTGTGTGTGTGTGTGTGTGTAGTGAGTGTGCGTGTGTGTGCGTGTAGGCGAATGCGCATATGCATGCATGCCTTCGCTTGTTTGTATGTGTGAATGCATGCGTGTGTTGAGTGCGTGCGTGAATACCCACGTACGCGCGTGACTCTGTCTACACATCATAACCTTAAAGCTCGAGAAAGAGGGTGGAAGGGTGTGTGTGTGTGTGTGTGTGTGTGTGTGTGTGTGTGTGTGTGTGTGTGTGTGTGTGTGTGTGTGAGAGAGCGTGAGAGAGAGAGAGAGAGAGAGAGAGAGAGAGAGAGAGAGAGAGAGAGAGAACACCACTATGACTATTTGAGAGCGACTAACACACCTTGTTCGTTCTTTATCTTCTCCCTCAGTATCACCATCCCTTTCTTCAGAAGCTGGTCCTGAAACACACACACACACACACACACACACACACACACACACACACTGGTCCACACACACACACACACAGAGACACACACACACACACACACACACACACACACACACACACACACACACACACACACACACACACACACACACACACACACACACACACACACACACACACACACACACACACACACACACACACACACACACACACACACACACACACGCTAAAAAATCAACGAAATCATGCATGACACAAGTACAAATGCACTACAGCCCACGGACAAGCACTTACATACGGGAGACATTGTCACAAGCTGGATCTTGTCCTTAAAGCAAAATACGGACATCCATCAAATCATATGCATTAATTAGTCGCTCAGCTGTCAACATCAAGAGGACACTACACATCACTTGCAGACGTATGGCCGATCTCTTACGTAGAACTAACATCATATCTACAAGTTTTCAATTTTACTTTGATCATTTCGATTCACTGACTGATCGGGTCTGCTATCGACATCCCTCCCCTCCATCACCACTATCTTCACCCATCCTCTCCCCGGATATTTAAGAATCATGCATCTTTTGAAATGTGTTCTTGTTATGTGTTATGCAAAAAATCACTCTCTTGGGGAAAAAAAGGGGGGGGGGGGGAGTGAAGTCATCAAACTACGCATCTGACGGACATATATAGAAAATATTAGTGGCAATTAAAAAAAAGAACTTGAAAAACCCCTTAGCTGATAGCGTTTCCTTCTAAACCGACCGAAATTTGTTTACGACAACAAAGGCCATAACTTCCTGACTTAAGTTGCAAAGAATTGCCATAACTTCATGCAATACGATGACGGGCAACAATTCTTAACATCTCTTGCAAAGAATTGCCATAACTTCATGCAATACGATGACGGGCAACAATTCTTAACATCTCTTGCAAAGAATTGCCATAACTTCATGCAATACGATGACGGGCAACAATTCTTAACATCTCAGCAAGCCCGATCTGTGTGTTCGTACAATGTAAAGCATATATATGATCGCTCTGACAAAATGTTTGAATATGTTTATCACAGAACCAATAGAAAATGTAGCTGAACAGTTTCTAGTGTCGCCGGTCGCTCTTAGCTATTGCATTCTTAACGAGTCTGAATAATCGTACTTTTTAATAGCAATTTCTGATCCGACATTCAACAAACGCAAGCAAAGCTTTTTTTATTTTAATTCCACTCTGTAATGTGATGGCCCAAAAAAAAAATGGAACAGGGTTTGGTGCGAGAAAAAAACAAATCCTAAAGCTTATTTGTAAACAGAGAGAGAGAGAGAGAGAGAGAGAGAGAGAGAGAGAGAGAGAGAGAGAGAGAGAGAGAGAGAGGGGGGGGGGTTAAGAGCCTTATTCCTGCTTTCTCTTAATCTAAAAACAATCAGAGAAAAAAATCAACGGCGCATACCAACACGAAAAACCACTTAAGCCCGTCTCACACGTGCGGATTCCTAATGAAAGCACGCTTTGAAAAAAAGGCCCAACACATTTTGAGCAGCGCCGGTTTTGTTTGCTGGAACAGATGTTAAATGTGGAGAAAAACAAACACACAAAAACAAACAAACAAAAAACAAAACAAACAAAACAAAACAAAAAACAAAACTAAACAAACGCCCACGGCCAAAACGTAATATTCACTTTAGTGAATACAGTGGCTTAGCTCGACCACCCGATACACACAACCAATCTCATCGCGATTCCACTGTCCACATTTTTAGGCTTTGATTCCTTTTGTCGTTTCAGTCCCTCGAGCCCACGCGGGTCTACCATGGATAGACCAGAACATGTGTCTTTTATTGACATTTGGAAGACGGCCCACGTTCCTGCTCTTCATTCTACGAACAAGGCATATCAGAAACTGGCGGCACCGAGGATGCTGAGCGACTTCGTTGCCCAGTGAGGCCTCTTTTGTGCTACTAACATTATACCACCTAATATCACACCGTTGGGGCCGCTCCGTGCTAACTGCTGAACGTTATCAGGCATATTCATGACGTTGTTGACGCTTTATTCTTCAACTATGTGCATATTTTTTTCTTTTTTCTTTTTCTTTTTTTTTTTTTTTTGTGGCGATTCTGTCGGCAGCGTCTGAGCCATTACAATGATCAGAAACTGGGGCTTTAAGCCTCTTCATCCAAACGTTTAGGCGTCCACTTGCTGTCATTATTCTACAGTAGTTTCGTGTATAAATCACTGTATAAAGTTTGATGGATATCAGTGAGTCACCAAATACGCTATTAATTTTTTATCATCATTTCTGGAGGCGTGTCGCAGCCACTTCCTAATGCCCGGCCGCGCCTAAAAAATAAACTGTCAGCGGAAGTTTCAGATATTTCCGTTTGTGACCGCCATTTCCTCTGTGTTATGAAAATTTGGTGGGGGGGCGGGACCTACCCTATCCTTTGATATAGTTATCACTGGAAAGGGGTTTTTTGCGCTTTTTCAATGGTGTGAACTGCATTCAGATCCATGGCATTTTTTTTTTTGTCTGACAAACCTTTGTAGATAGCATGATTGACTAGCCTATTCGTCACATGACCTGATATGACTTGTCAGTTGTTCGGTTTTTGCTTGTAAATGCATAACAAACCAGCGGCAATGTTAATTCACTCTTGTTATGAACTTTTTGAAACTCATTTCACGATCTACAGTCCGTCATCAAACAAAAAACACGCTCGAAACAGTTCGTAAACCCGTTCACGTCGCACAGGCCTCGCACAGGAGAACTGACAGCTCCGCAAGATTGTTTAGGCATGAACCGCTAGTTGTCCAACTTTCATGTGAGACCACCCTTAGCCATTTTAGCTCTCCTAGCCATTTTCCCACAGAGCAGATGTCACCCACCTTGTAATACTCGTAGATCAACGACCCTGCTTCTGCCTCCGACAGCGCCCCCTGGGGAAAAAAAATAAACAACACATAAATCAATACATGCGCTTTCACTCGCAAATGCATGGACGCCTACACACACCCACAGCGAGCGAGCAACGAGAGAGAGAGAGAGAGAGAGAGAGAGAGAGAGAGAGAGAGAGAGGAGGCAGGCACAGACAGTCAGATATAAACAGTGAAGAAACCAAAACACAACATGACGTGAAACGCTAAAAGGACAGTTAACGTTTGAAACGCGTGCTCTGTTCCTATCGCCGACAAAGGCATTAAAGAGAAAAGTGCTTTCTGAGGACAGCCAAACATGAAGCTGTCACCGTGACTGGAAATAGCACAGTGGCCTCATTTACTTCTGAGCACGCTCTCTCCTTAAAGAAAAAGGAATTCTTGATGACACGGCGCACTTTTGTCAGACCTTTTTTTATCCGGTCGTTTTTTTTTTTTTTTTTCTGTTGTCTTTTCACAATTCTAGTCTATTCTGACTTATTTATAACAATGTATAATAATGCTCAAATAAAGCTTGGTCTGTGCGAGTTATTTCACACGAAAATTAAAAGATGTTGCTAGATAGATAGTGAACCTTGGTGGAGGGAAAACAAGTGCAGGCAATGAATTCTTTGGCTAAGAAGTTTAGCAAATTCAACAAACGCTGTAGAAAAAAAAAGAATATGAGAGGACAGATGAATAAGAATTGTAAACAAAGACCTAACATCTCTGTGGGTAACTTACTGGGAACATCGGGTTTTCTTCAGAGCTGCGTGCCTTTTTCACTATCGTGTAGCTACCTTGGAAGTGGAACGGTCGACAACTTCTGAAAGATGGAATTTAGAAGAACAACCGCTGTCGAGGCATGTCCCCAACACGTGTTTTGACGCTGCACGCCCCTTTTCCCCGTACACTAAGGACATGGCAGAAACATGCCGGAACATGCAGACCCAATCTCCTACGTCCGACGTTCCTTAACACCGATTCTCAAAGAATTAAATGTATCTAAAACGATGGCGGTGCTGGACAGAAAAGACTTGAAAACACAAAACAAAACAAACAAACCAAAACCAAAACAAAACAAAACAACCCCCAAACCGAACCAAACGAAACCAAACAAAACAAAACGAAAACAAACAACAAAACACACACACACACACACACACACACACACACACACACACACACACACACACACACACACAAAACAAAACCGACCACCGTGAGGGCCGGGTCTTCACCTGATGGTTTCCTGCAGACTGCCCAGCTCGTGTTCCCCCAGGGGCTTCCTTTGGAACAGCTTGATGATGGCCGTCTGCACACTGAGACAGAGCGCACAGCTTTAAGAGCCTTGTGGATGTTCCACCTGCACACCATTTCTTTCGTGCTCTCTTTCATTCTCTTTCAGCAGACCACCAGGGCAAGAACTTCAGTCGTGAAAGCACTGAAGAAGTCACAAGTCACGAAAAACACCCACCAATGTATACCCCACTCCTACATGCACAACATACACGTTTATTCACAAATGTATATGCAGATTAACAACTTCGTTCCCAATTGACAACCTTGCGGTGAAGAGCTGAGAAAATTCGTAATTCTGCTGGAACTGTCACTTTCTGGGAGTGAAACAAAAATGAAAATAAATAATACACGCCTGTGTTACAAATTTATGTAACAAAAATCTTACTGGCAAAATACTACATTCTTACCACCTCAGGACTGTGAGCATGATAAAATCGAAGCTATTTACCAACTGACATTCCCAGCCTAGCCACCTGTGTGGCTAGAATGTCTAGTGTCCGTTCCAGTTTCATTTAGGGGCGTCACTCAGAAATGTAAAATAAATCAACACACACACACACACACACACACACACACACACACACACACACACACACATACATATAAACACACACACATAACATGCTGCTCGTCTCATCTAAACTCTCTCTCTCTCTCTCTCTCCCTCCCTCCCTCAGAAACAAATATGAAAGGAGGAAACCACACAAGACCCCGAAATTTTTGGTTTTCAATGTCAGTCCCAGTCTCGATGATTTTGATTTCGCCCGTTTCTTCATAAACGACACAAAAAACAAAGAGACCACATCGCTGTCTAGAATCCAATGTTTCTGAAAGCACAGCACCAAACGGCAATGTCTGCCTCAGATGAAGTCACAACAATGCCTGTAACACTTATGATTTATTATGTTCTTCAGACGCGATCCCACTTATGACATCGACTCCCAGCTCCCCGAACTCCCAGAGAGAGAGAGAGAGAGAGAGAGAGAGAGAGAGAGAGAGAGAGAGAGAGATTGAGAGAGAGAGAGATAAGGAGAGGGTCATTGTATGATACTGCACATTTAAGGCACTGGTCATAAAGCCTTTGTCCCCCCGCCCCCCCCCCCCCCAAACAACACACACACAACAAAAAAAAAAAAAAAACCCCTCGAAAATCCCAGTGATAACGTTTTTTCTTTTAAGTTAAAGTATTTTGCAAACTTTTAAAGCTTTGCGAGTGAAAAATGCAACATATCGGATCACGCACTCTCATTTCTACATGCAAAATAAATAAAATAAATAAATAAATAAATGAAACCTAAAATGACACGAATCATTATGGTATTGTATTTTATCTAAAATCATGACGAACAGGGCACCAACATATAGTATTAACGGCATCTTTCTCGGCAACATGGCACAAACAACACATAGCACAGCTCTCCGAGATTTTTAACTGTATCTAAATCTGTGGCTGGCTATGTCTGATACACCGAATCTAACTTTCGTATGAACACAATTCATATATCGATTCATTATATTTTGTTGCTTTAAATGCCCTATAATCAGCACACCGGACACAAATGTGCATATGATTATGCTAGTCTAGCCACCTGCGAACGACAATTCTTTCTTTGAAACATTCAATAAAAGCTGTAACGCTTTCAATACCGTGATTATCCCATACTCAAGCAAAAACCGTAAAAAATATCAGCACTTTTGAAAATTTGTACCTCAAGCCCTCCTTGCCATTGATATGAAGATTAAATAATACAGTAGATGCTTTAAATGGTAGTTTGTGATTTCCATCCTTGTCTACTTTAGCCACTAACGGATACATCTAGCGTACGAGTTTAAATAAGAGAGAGAGAGAGAGAGAGAGAGAGAGAGAGAGAGAGAGAGAGAGAGAGAGAGACATAAGTTATACTACATCTCAAAATCTTCATGCCCTAAGGCGCGATTAAAGCCCTCAAAATGACAAGGAACAGAGTAGAAAGAGATGAGGGGGGAAGGGAGGGAGGGGGGAGAGGGAGAGAACCGAAGTTAGAGAGAGAGAGAGAGAGAGAGAGAGAGAGAGAGAGAGAGAGAGAGGAGAGAGAGAGACTAGATCATTACACCACACCCACACCCTCCAACACACATCAAAACACATTGGCATTCCTTCCAATGGACCTCTACCTATTCCTAAAAAAAAAAACACAGAAAGCCAAACACACACACACACACACACACACACACACACACACACACACACACACCACGATGAAAGAAAGAAAAAAGGAACAAAGAAAAAAAAAGAAAGAAATTCACTGCCAAACAAACAAACAAACAACCCGCACTGCCGCCTTCCGAAGTACATGTATATTCACACAAAGAGCTGAATGTCCTGAGGTGAGGCTAAAAGTGATCTGACTAAAGAGCTCAGCGACTCCGATCCGATTTCCAAAGGTCACTGCCCTCCACACGACGGTCACAACGTACACAAAAGACCCGCTGAATATGATCGCGCTTCAACTTCATACCTCCAAGTCCAGCAACCACAGCCAACAATCAGATATATATATCAGAAGGGCGAAGAATGCTGGGCGTCTCTCTCTTTTTTTTCTCTCTCTTTTTTTAACCACTCAATCAAGGTTAGACAGATACATCAGGCAGGTGGTGTTCCCTGATGGAGCAGAATGCAGTTGTAGAATACTCTGGGTTTAATGCGCTCACCTAGAGAGAGAGAGACAGAGAGAGAGAGAGAGAGAGAGAGAGAGAGAGAGAGAGAGAGAGAGAGAGAGAGAGACAGACAGACAGACAGACACACTGAGACAGAGACATAGTGAGAGGGGGAGAGTAAGATGGTGGAAGACAAGACAAACAATTGATGAATGGTGTTTTTGGAGCACTTGCTTATGTCACGGAAAAAAAGGGGGATGGAAACAATGAGAGGAAAAAAAAAAAGGTATATTCATGTATGCCGTTAACACAAAAACTGTATGAGGGAAGAGTGCGTGGGTTGGGTATTAAACAGAGAGAGAGAGAGAGAGAGAGAGAGAGAGAGAGAGAGAGAGAGAGAGAGAGAGAGAGAGAGGCTCTGTGACACAGATCCACAAGTATCAATGGTATTCTACTTTTTACGCAATTGAATGGGAGAGATACGAATACGGGATATGGATGCAGATAATATTTACTATTTTACGTAGTGTAATTTACTACATAAGAAGGAGAGAGAGAGAGAGAGAGAGAGAGAGAGAGAGAGAGAGAGAGAGAGAGAGAGAGGGTAATAAGTCCGAGGGAAGAAACACGAACACAAAGCTTACCTAACAAAGGGAAGAAACATCAACTTCACTTATCTAACCTAAAAAGGATCACATTTCTAAGGAGGTGAAACCTGAATGTAATCTTACCCAACTTCCACGGAAAAGCAATTCAAAGTAATCAAACCTGTACGTAACCTTACCTTCAAAGGAACCTAATTCATGGTAATGAAACCTGAACAAGACTTTATCTACCTACAAAGGAAAATGATTCAAAGGTGCGAAACCTGAACGTAACTTTCCCTAACATCAAAGAAAAATAATTGGAAGAGGTGAAACGTGAAGTAATCTAACTTTAAACAAAATTCACAGGGATGAAAACCTTCATGTAACTTTGCTCAACCCATGAGGAAAATCATTCAAAGGGAAGAAACCGGAACTTAACCTGACCTAACTTAAAAGGAACCTAACTAAAGAGGTTAAAACCTGAATGTAACCTGTAGCCTTATCTAGCCTTTGAGAGAAATAATTCAAGTGAGTTAAATATTTCGTGCTTGAAGGTAACCGTATCTCACCTCAAATGAACATGATTCAAACGGATTAAATCTGAATTAAATCTTATCTAACTGTAAAAAAGATAATAATAAAAAAAAAAAAAAAGTTTCGAAGGGTGAAAAGCCTGTACACAACCTCTCCTAACTTCAACGGAAAATAAATCAATGAAGGTAAGCCTAGTACGTAAACTTAGGAACCGTGAAGCGACCCAAGTTCAAAGGGGTTGAAAAACAAACAAACAAACAAAACTGAACGTAACTCTGCACAGCTTAGTACAGAAGATGAAACTGACAGCAGGGTAAAGCCTGGTCAACTTACTCCTTCCACGAGTCCAGCCGGTGAAGGAGATGCGGGGGCAGAGGCATGTGATGGGACACGTCGTGACTGTCCACCTTCCTCGCCAGCCATTCCAGCCACTCCGAGTGGCGGTACATCGTCACGTCACTTCCTCTCGGGTCACGTCACTTCCTCTCTTGACTGTGTCACCACAATAGTTCCTCTCCGATGTCCGTCACCCGGTTAATTTTCCCTCTCTGATCACGTCATTGTTATTACTATGTCGTCACCATGCAGTTTCCTCTCTCTCTGATCACGTCATTGTTATTACTATGTCGTCACCATGCAATTCCCTCTCTGATCACGTCATTGTTATACCCTTTCAGGTCATGATGAAACTTTTCAGGTTCCGCTGCTTCCTCTCTGATAATATCATAACGGCACTTCTTCTCGGATCACGTCACTTCCTCTCTGATTCCTGTCGATTAGAAAGCCATCCTCTTGAACCGACGAAACAGGCAGTTCATCAGTACGTCCCTTCTCAGGCAATTCACACCGGCCTATAGGAATGGTAGTTCACGTCCACATCTCGCCCTTTGTGAATACTCGGGTATAGACAGATCCATTCCGATCAGAATGGTAGCTGGTTGCCACAATTATTTCATTCTGATTACTAGATCACATAACCGATCCATTGCTGCCAGACACAATGCTATTTCATTGCCGCGTCACCATCTGTTTACAGTGAATTACACAGGTCTATTACACCGTTTCTCTAGTTTGGAATTTAAACTTATGTCATTAAGAAGTAAAAATGTAATTAACAAAAAATATTCTCTCTCTCTCTCTCTCTCTCTCTCTCTCTCCGCTACTCTCTCTCTCTCTCACTCTCTGAATGTCAACAAACCTAAATGAAAAAGAAATTATTCTCTGTACGAAGCAATGACACCGCTTGCACTTTTATCCCCCACCACAGGATTATCTCACTATTCACAAACTTTGTACTGCACGAACTAGCTAATGTTGTTGTTGGCAGCTGAAGAGCATTTGGGAGTCATAACCTGGATTCGGCTCGGCTCCCTTCGAATGTCAGGAGTTCAGGGGGAAAAAACTTGTCTGAGGAGGGGGTGGGGTGGGTGGTGGGTGGGGGGGGGAGTGTCTTTTCTGAAGACCCGCTGAATGAAAAAAAAAAAAAAAGTTTCTCCTCTGGTATGATGCAATGACATCGCCTGCGCTTTTATTCGACGACACAGGATGATGTCATTGTACACAAGTTATACCGCGCGAAGTGAATAATGGGTGAAAAGGACGAAGGGTACACCGTAAGCTGTGTGTGTGTGTGTGTGTGTGTGTGTGTGTGTGTGTGTGTGTGTGTGTGTGTGTGTGTGTTTCCCCAATTACAAGGGCCAACAATCGAAACAATAGCAACACTCACCTGCATCACCCAGCTTCATTTACACACAAGTCACTACACTGGAACTGTTGAAGCAAAGGACCGGAACTAAGTACTGACACTTCTATGTGGAAAGTATGCAGTATGCAGGAAGTAATAAAATCATGTGTTTGTGGTTCAAATCCCGGAAGTGACAGGCTTTCTCTCTCTCTCTTTTTCCAGTGATGGTCTGAGTATTTATACTCCTGTGCTTAATATGGGAGGGGGGGGGGGGGGGGGGGGGGGGGGGGGGGGGGGGGGGGGGGGGGGGGTGGGGGGGGGGATGAGAAAAGATCAATTACTTTTCCATTTTTTGCTTATATTATACAACATTCACCATGGGCCACCTTGAGAAG
>JADBJO010004389.1:153233-155733 GCA_016801955.1 Conus betulinus | reverse complement strand
TCTCTCTTCAGATCACAATATAACTCAGGGGGGTCTGTGGGGGGGGGGGACCGATACGTTTTACAACCACATGACAGCGCTCTGACGTACAGACCACAATGGCTTATGGCACCCACACAACGGGGGTCACAAAGGGGGGGGTGGGGGGGGGGGAGGGGGGGGGGGGGGGGGGGTGGGGGGGGGGTGGGGGTGGGGGGGGGGGGGGGGGGGGGGGGTGGGGGGGGGGGGGGGGGGGGGGGGGGGGGGGGGGGGGGGTGGGGGGAGGGGGTGGGGAAGAAGAGAAAAAGTTACTGGAATTTGAGGAGAATTGGTTGAATGTCAAAAGATAGCAAACAGGGAAAACAAAACGAAAACGACGATGAGAGCTTTTTCTTTTAAACTCTTCAGGGCCTGCGTCACTTGTATATATATATATATATATTATGTAGCTAGGTGTTGCAATGACTGCGCAAGAAATATTGAATTATAAACAAAGCTTGCTCTTATGTCTCAGATTGTAGAAATACGACAAGCTTTGTTTATAATTCTCTGTCTCTCTCTCTCTCTCTCTCTCTCTCTGTTCTGTCTGTCTGTCTGTCTGTCTCTCTCTCTCTCATCTCCTCTACTCTCTCTATCTCCTCTCTCTCTCTCTTCTATAATAAAAGTACTGGGGACATTTGATGAATGTGATGACTTTCAAAAGAATGCAACAGGGAAAGAAAAAAATAGAAACTTAATTATTGTTGCACAGTTATTACTAAAAATGCGACAGACTCAAAACCTGTCTCCCGGTTCTATATTTCATACACGATGAGTTTGAACAGAAAACCGCGTCCTACATGTTACGCCGCCGAAAAAAAAAGTTCTTTAAAAGGAACCATGCTAGTCTAGTTCATTCCGACAGGACTGCCTCCAACGGAGTCCTTACTGGGAGACGAGACTGAATCATCATGGTGACCCACTCACGATCACCATGGCCTTCGACAGTCAGTTCTACGTCACCGTGGTCAAATCTGTGAAATGGAGAGTCTTAGTTCAATATGAGTCATTTCAGGATCATCATGACCTTAATCCCAGATTAAGGTAAACGATTATGGGACCCATCTGTGTAACCCCCGTAACAGATCAATATCATATCACACCTCTGGACTATACACACTTTTTTACGTTAAAGATTTGAGCCATCTTGTTTGCAATGAAACATTTAAACTACGTAAACATGCGTTGAAAAATATCAGTTACTTTACCACATGATGAAATTTTCCCTCCAAGCAAAACGGCTGTCATGCAGAAATGGTGGGACGACCGTACCGACCCCCCAATCCCACACTTCCTCCTGTCCTACCCCCTTCCGCCTTTCCGTCCGCTCCATCCCACATTTTTAATTCGCTCTTCATTCCACTTGCTCTACTTTTCCTGTTTGATACCCCCCTCCCCCCCCCCCCACACACTGTGACATGACAGGGCAGTTCGAGGGCCACCTGTTTCAAAATGTTACCGTGCAATTTCCAATTCAAAGATAGCTTCTTTCCTTCACGTATTCAGGAAGAATCAATTGTCGTAAACGTGCGTTTACTTTCACATTTTATAACACCTACAGTGTTTCCCAAACAAGTTTACAGTGATTTTACTCGGGGGGGAAAAAAAAAAACACGACGGGCACAAAACTTCATGGGCAGCGTAATAGGAGTGAACAGAGTCCCTAAACTCCAGGCATGACCGTGACATAGCAAACAGAAGGCTGAATCATAACTAATAGCCGTGAAAATGTAACGAAAAAGGAGAATACTTGTCAAAAGCAGTACACCCACACACCGTCCAATGAATAAAACATCACTTTCAGCTGTACCACCCACAGCGAAATACAGCGCACGGAACAGACACATCCGCCATGTTATCACTGCACCAGAAAGAAATATCCATGTAAAAACTTTACCACAAAACCTGATTAATCAAACATTATACGCCTACAATTTTGGGGTCCCTTAATTTTCACACGCACAAATATTCGATCACGTGGTCTTCCTGTACAAATATGAAAGTCATCAGTTTTTCAAATATATCCTAAATGTTTCTCCCAACTGTATTCTAGGATTTTTTTTCCGGTCAAATGTGGAAAGTAAATCACTGAAATCTACAAACGCTCTACTATGTTTCCTTTTGCACGTTTAAGTGCCTCCTTGGTATTTTCTGCGACCAACATGACGTCATCTATTGAGCGTGAATAGGGGGCGCCTAAAATCCCAGGTGTGTGGGTGTCAAGCACGAAAACGACGCACACCTTCCGAACGCTACACTGTGGACGCGAAAACACCATAGCGGCACGGTCCCTGCCCTCTGGGTGAGAGAGAAACCTAAATGTCACACGCAGAAAAGGGGTGCAGAAAGCAACGAAACACCCATCAGAAAGCTGACGGAGATTAACTGTGTTACCAACGCCACCACCACAACTGTACCCTTACAAAGTTTTGTCTGTAACTCCCCCGACAGCTGCTCTTTCTCTCACAAAACACCTCACTGA
>JADBJO010004389.1:143233-145733 GCA_016801955.1 Conus betulinus | reverse complement strand
TCAAGCGGGTCTTGCTGCTCTAGCAGTTGGATAGAATCTGCTACGGTAGAATGCTATCGTAAGAACTAAAAATGGGCACTGCGCCGGAATTATCCATCTTGATACTTCTCTCCGTTCTCTCTCCTCCTTTTAAAATCATGCAGTCGGACTCTACAAACGCTCTGCGTAAGAGCGAACTGCTGGGTGGTGCTGACCACGTGCTTGTGCAGTCACTGTTTTTTTTTTTTTTTTTTTTTTATGATTTTTATGATGTTTAACATTAATTTGTCTTCTGTTGCATAACACATGAAGAAATAAAATAACGACCTCCTGACATCTCTCTCCCCCCCCCCCCCCCCCCCCCCACACACTTATATTTCGTTGGTTTACTGTACAATCTTAAGCACAGACACACATCAAACATACAGACACACGCACATTCACACATACACACACACACACACACACACACACACACACACACACACACACACACACGCACACGCGCGCGCGCGCGCACACACACACACACATGCAGTTGACCTGCCACTCGTTCATCAAATGTCATGTCGATATATCTTCAAGTAACCCACAAAGGTTTAGGTCATCACTGATAAAAGTTTGCCTCCCTGATAAAATGTGTCGGTTATCGTTACTGCTCTGTGATTTTTTTTTTAAAGCAACAGATCTAAATAAATTTTCAATGCCAGATAGCAAAAGGAAAGCAAAGTCATTGACATTCAAGCTAGCAAATATTCTTTCTTGTTTTGCGTGCGTCTTCTTCTGCTGAACCTCAATGTAAGCTGAACATTGAAATATAAACTGCTTTCCGTCTTCAAGACTTGCACCGACACAGAGGGCATGGTGGTTCTTTCGATGAACCAGAGTGGTACCATCTCTCTCGTTAACATTAAAAACCGCTATGTGTGTGTGGCCCTGAATCTTGCATGGTCTATTTCTGTGCTACTTATCTGTCAATGCGGTCAGAACATGTTCCGGCTGAAACATACATATAAAGGAGAAAAACCAAATGCATTTTGTGTGTGTGTCTCTGTGTGTGTGTGTGTGTGTGTCCAAATCAGGTTTCTACAACGGAAACCATGAATCGTGGTGTCCACTCCGTGAATGCAAGCTCACAGTTCATGCAAAACTGGATACTTCAGCACCAGCCGGCAAACTCATGAAAAGCAGAGTGACCTTGCTAGATTGTGTGTTCCCCTTTTATCCTCTTGGGCCGTTTGTTTGTCTCGCGGTAAGGAGGCCTACTAACCAACTAACCAAATAAAACACACAAAAAGAAATACCCACAGGCAGATATAAACACCTTGTTAATCTGGTAAATCTCTGTATCATCTTTCGCCCGAGCTTTTCAGCAACACAGTAAATCGTAAAAGTCAAAAATATTTACACAGCCTGATCATCTTCTTCTAACTCGCTCACGTTGTGTTCTTAGATTTGGACAGATAGTATATCATACCCGACGCTATTTTTACCGCTCACCTTCGTCTTCAAACTGTCTGCCCTCTGCCCTCATCCCCCCCCTACTCTACTTCTTCCTCCCCCCCTTCCCTCTCTTCTTCCTCACTTTCACAATGCTGTAGTCGTCTTGATATCTTCATAATGCTTCCTCTGTCGTAGCTTTCTACCCTTCCTTCCATCACTCTCTAACCCCCCCCCCCCCCCCCCCCCCCACCCACCCACTCCTCACTTCTATAACCGTCTTCAGTGATTTATAGCCTTCGTGATACAATGGCTACTTGGCGGCTAAGCAGTTTTCGGTCGGCATTTAGTGCAGCCGACCTTGTGGGGATCGGCGTGGAGAGAGAGAGAGACAGACAGAGACAGAGAGAGAGAGAGAGAGAGAGAGAGAGAGAGAGTAAATGAAGACTGTGTGCTGGTCACAGATGGAGGTTTCATGAACATCATGTGGCTGTTGCCCACCTGTCGCCATGTTCGCTCAGCGTGTGTCGGTCGACGGTATAATCCCTTCCCTCTCTTTCTCTCGTCGCTTCTATGGTGGCCTTTTTCAGCATCAAGCAAAACACGCGGTGGAATACTAGCATTTTAACCCCCGGATGCCGGACTGGTCTAATCACTACTGCACCAGTTCAGCCCTCTTCCACCACACCCTTCATCCCTTTCCCACGCGTGTTTCTGTTTTAGTCTCTCTTCATCCACAACGCTGCAGCAGCATAAACATTGTTTCTCTCTCGCCCCACTAAAGTCTACTCTACACAAATTATATGCGAGGTCTTCACTGCAATGCCCTCAATCTGCCCACCCCCTACACCTTCCAAATTTCATGCTGAGCAGTCTTTCTAATTAACACAGCACCTGCCACCCACCTCATGAGGGCGACACTCCACGTGAAGTTACTGGATGCGTGTTTGTGCATTACACGTGGAAACTTTGACAGGTCCGAAAATACGAACATTCTAAAACTCCTGAATACATTACCCTAAACCTGACTCTAACTTTATCTAACCCTAAACCTAAGCAAACCCTAATCTAACCCTAATGG
>JADBJO010004389.1:135733-138233 GCA_016801955.1 Conus betulinus | reverse complement strand
GTGTGTGTGTGTGTGCGTGCGTGCGTGCGTGCGTGTGTGTGTGTGTGTGTGTGTGTGTGTGTGTGTGTGTGTGTGTGTGTGTGTGTGATTGCAAGTGCGTGTGTGTGTGAGTGAGTGAGTGAGAGAGAGAGGGAGATTGTGTGTGTGTGTGTGTGTGTGTGTGTGTGTGTGTGTGTGTGTGTGTGTGTGTGTGTGTGTGCGATGTGTGTTCTCATCTGCTGGTATGGATTCAAGTGTTTGCATGCTTATCGTGTTTCAGACATCAGAAATCGTACAGGATTGTGACCGGAATGGCGAGACAAATGAATCTGAGAGAGTGAGTGAGAGTAAGTGTGCGTGCGTGTGTGTGTGTGTGTGTGTGTGTGTGTGTGTGTGTGTGTGTGTGTGTGTGTGTGTGTGTGTGTGTGTGAGAGATCTACTGACAGAGTGGTTATCCCCACCCCCTCTCTCCCTCTCTACTCAATCCTACATAAACGCACGCACTCTGAGACGCACACACACACACATACACACACAATACACATAACACGGACACACACGTGCGCGCGCGCTTTACACACACACACACACACGCGCGCGCTCGCGCGCGCGCGCGCACGCACGCACGCGCGCGCGCGCGCGCACACACACACACACACAGATCATCCCTTCTCCTGCCACCCCAAATACTAAAACCTTGACCAGACCCAGCGTAATACAGACAGTATAAAGCTTTTACAAAATTACGCGTACACGAATATTTTTGTTCCAACGTCTTTTTGTCTTTTCTGGCAGGGTAGCCCAGCGGATTACGAGCCCCCTCTGCAAACGAGAAGACCTCCCTGTCCACATCCAAGTCTTGACTACCCCACCCTCCTCACCCCCTCACTTGTAACTAGACCTCAAGAGGTGGGTCATGATGCTGGTCTTTTCGGGGAGACGACCAAATCGAACTCTTGCGTGCAGCAAGAACTCCGCGAACGCAAAAGTACCACGGACTGCAAAGTAAGTTATCCCTGGCAAAAATTCTGTAGGAAAATCAAGTTTGGCAAATACACGAAGAAACTCAAGCAGACAGAGAAAAAAAGATGGATGGTGATGTACTGCGGTGACACGCTCTACCAGAGGAGATAGGTCTAAATTACACACAAAATAATCTGATGTGATGGAAGTTAAACGATGACATATAATTCGCTGTAACAGTAATACACATAAACGCATTCCTAAACTCCGCCACCCCTCTTATTAACATGGTATTCCCTTCCATATGATCTCTCTGACGACATCTGCGATGACCTTAGCGATGATGATTACGACGACGATGACGACGTCGCTCTCAGGGTTCCCCTGCCCTCCCAGACTGACTGAGCCTCTTACCAGTGACTCTGCCAACGCCGGAGCATGGAGCCCACCCAGCCAAAATGGCCCGCCAGCGCCGGAAGTGGGTGTTGACGCCTGGGATTGTGGGGTGGTGGAGGAGCCTAGACCATGGCCCAGGGCTTCGGCCTGGCTCCGAGACCTCCTGAGAGAAGCCCCTCGTGGCACGGGCAGAGACAGCAGGGATCTCGTGATGTGCTGGTGATCAGCGGTGAAACAGTGTGAATCCGACATGGTTTCTGGCCTCCAGTCGTTCACAGTGACTACGGATGTCGAAATCGAGGCTTTGATAATCACAAGTAATGTGTAGGGGTTTTATGCACCCATCGGGCATTTGAAAATGTAGTCAATACCCGGTCTCCGTGGAATGTCCATTTTAAGCCTGAACATAAGATGAAACCAACTTTGATGAACGCTTTCGCACTCGTTTCATACACGTTGTCGAATTTCACTTGATTGTGTCTGTCCTACGAGCTCTCACGCAAGACGCTGCGCTGTGTCAAACTTCATGCTGCTGAGGGCTAACATGTGAAACCTTCACGCAGGCAGACGTCATGCTACCCTCACCGATACATGGCCAACAATAAATGCTTTCATTTTTTTTTATGCGATGCAAGGAAAGCAAATAATCAAACAGCAGTTACACGTCAGAAGCAACAGAATGGGCTCGATTCTGAGTTCAGTGGTATGAATGTTGAAATTACTGTAAAAGAAATTCACTATTTTAAAGTGTGTGTGTGGGGGGGGGGGGGGGGGGGGGGGGGGGGGGGGGGGGAGGGGATAGACACAAAAGAGACTTCGACCAGCGTGTTGTCTCGATTTTTCACAATTGTAGGTCTTCACATCAAAGTTGATGTTGTCTGTCTCCGCTTTTAGCTCAGGAGGTTTATGTTCACAAAAGGCTGTGAACATAAACCTCCGATATCAACCGCTTATAATTGGTACAGTTTCGACGATTTTGGAGCGCTCTCTGCCGCGACGTCATACAATCAGAGAAAAAAAAAATCCCAAGTATCTTCTCTAAAAGGTCAACATTTCAGGAACACCGGAGGTCAACAAAATACCAGAATCCAGAATACGAGTTGCCGATCATCTTTACGTAACTGTGGACTCTTTTACGAACGCAGCAGAAAGAACGGCAACG
>JADBJO010004389.1:123233-130733 GCA_016801955.1 Conus betulinus | reverse complement strand
GCTGAAAACAAATTCAGTTTTCATCTTTGTTCTTAAAACAAACTCTGTTGTTATCGCTGTTCCCTCTGCACTCTGATCAAATTCTCTACTCATCCTTCTTCTCTTAACGTACCCTGCTCTCATATCAGTTTTATTGTACTCTAAATTAACTCGGTTCTTATGTCTGTTTTTTGTTGTTTTTTTTTAAACAGTCCTCATCTCTGTTGTGTCGGCAATGTGAACAAATTCTGTTCTTACCCATGTTCTCTTTGTTGGAAAGAAAGCGGTGTTCTCTTTGCATTCTCACCTACCCCCTTGTTCTCTAAAGAAAGTATATTATGTTTTTTTCTATTCTTTTCTGAACAAAACTATCTTTGCACTCGAACCAAATATTTTCCCATCCTGACATTTCTCTTAAAACAACAACAACAACAACAAAAAAACCCCCTACTTTTATTATTACTATTCAACGGCAAGTTACTCGTCTACTGACTGTGGTAGACCCAGGATCCAGACAATACGATTATGCATTTCCAAAATACAAATTTGCATATATTTTAACGTGAATAATGCAGAACTGACAGCAAAACACACACACACACACACACACACACACCCATTTCGAAACATTATCATGGATAGATTATTTTCTGGATTTACTTTATACTGTTTTGATAACAGAAACATGATTTGTTTATTTGGAAAACGTTTTTAGACATTTACCGTTTTATCTATTCATTTTCTTATTTTCTTTTCTTCCTCAGCGAGAATTCCAAGGTTCCATATCAGAAAGGTTTTTGCGAGCATTATTAATACCATCAAAGGCAAAAGAAAAGGTTTTCTGTTTTGTCGGTTACCAAACAGACCCCTAAACGTTGCTGTCGTCCCTAAACTTTTCTCTTTCGCTTCTGGAATGAAAATGCACACCAAAATAATGAATACAGAGAAACCGTGTTCAAGGACAACAAAAGCACACGACAGAAGTACTCGGCTACAGATTCTTACTCCCTGGGATAAAACATTTTGAAAAACGTAAGAGTGGCGAAACAACGTAGCATGCTAAAATAAGCGTGTGCCTCCTAAGTTTGTTGTCTGACGAACTTTCGTCTGAAGCTGGTTTTGAAGCCGTTCATGTTCTGTTCTACCTCTACATAAAAAACTATGCCTACGACTCTTTTATTTTTCATCATTAACCAGTAGGTGGCGCTGTTGGTTTATATACGTCACTATAACGAGCTTGACAAATAAAACAAAAAAAAAAAAAAAAATCTGACAAGAACAAATTCTTTTTTTTAAATTTCTAACATGATGAAAACTTTACTAAGGTCTGATTCATTCCTTTGCTACCCAGTCTGTGGAATGCGACATTTGAAGGAACAGGCATCAAAAAGTTAAGACGTTACGCAGAAGGAAGTCACCGATGAATGTATAAACAATGTAACTCAGTGTATTGATCAAAAGTGTGCCATTTTAACAAAGTTGTTTATTTTATCGCGTTACGAACCTCACCTTGAATATCTGCACGTTATTTACTGTCTTGATTTGCTGTACATTGAGTTTTTCTACTCCGAGCAACTACACTCCGAGCTCTATTCTACACTGAACAACTGCACATTAAGTTATTTCACACATTCAATGAATTGCACACATTTTTTTTTTTTCAGTAAGCAAACGCAAACGGAGCTACAGTCTACTTCCAGTAGGTGCACATTGACCTTGAATATGTGCACAGTGATCTTTTAATTAGGGTGGATGGAATACATATCAATTTCGATTTCTGTTGTTCCCTGGGTAAATGTTTATGGTTTTTTTTTTAGCTTGAGTAACTGCGATACTTGAGCTTTTTTTAAACCTTGAAAACGTGCCTGTTTGACATCTTTTTACAAGGAAAAGACGAGCACTGCAGTTCGATATTTTGTCCTTTTTTTTTAACCTTCAATAACTGTGAGCTGAGATCTGTTTTAGCTTGAGTAAGTGGTCACATACCCTCTGCACGAAGACTGGGGACTGGGCACGACCAGACGACACAAATCATTGTCACTTTTTGCCCCATGCATCATCCTGCACGTCGTCGTCTGCTCACCGAACGCCCCAACAGTCCCTGCCTGCTGCGCACCTTCCCAACCTCTCGTGGTGTGTGACCCAACAACTGATCGATCAGGATGTCCCGCACAAATGTCTCTTTTATTGATCTGACGTCACACAACAGTGGCCCAGTTGATTTTACGACAGCCGAGAGCCACTGCAACAACTGGATGAAATTATAAAACGGTGGAGATCAACGCTCTGGTCCATCACTCGAGTTGAGAGCAGAGTTTGGCAGGTTTTACAGTCCGTCCTTGGTTTTATGACAACAGCCGGCTACTTACAACGTTGGCCTCAGCAAAATCCACGGGACGGCACAGGGTCAGAGGTAACTCACGTCACGGAGCAGACGACATTTGCAGTTGACAGGGCCAACCGCACGTTTTTCCCGAAATAAACCTTTTTTTTTTTTTTTTTTTTTTCGAGACAGAGTGGCGTGGACCATTGCGTTGGCGTTTGGAGGTGGGGGAGGGAAGGGAAGAGGTGGAGGAGGGGGAGGGGAACGGAAGGGTTAGAGGCAGAGAGTTTTTTAATGTGGGAAGACGAAACAGATGAGAGCTTACACTGTTGAAACCATCCAGGCGCCCGTGCGTGCCATGTTGTAACTCTCGAGCACGAGGGTAATAAGATAGGGGCTTTTTTTTTTAAATGGTGAAGCCTGCTAAAGAAAAAGAGTATAAGAAGTAGGCGAGCAAAATTAGACGTTAAGAAAGAGCCCTTTTTGATCTCTTACCTTGAAAAAGCCAACATCTGTCTCGTTTGCATCGTCATTTAGTTTCAAGGATTCAAACTTTAAAAAAAAGGAAAGAAATCCATTAAAGACTGGGCTGTTCAACATTTGTTGCTATTCTCTCTCTAACTTTCTCTCTCAGACACACACACTCACGCATGCACACAATTTACATTTGCTGTGACTGCTTTTCATGCCCATTGCCTTTAAATATGATCCAAAAGGGGGGGGGGGGGAAGATGAAAGGAACAGGAGTGGGTGGGGTACATGGTAATGCCTTCTAAATGGCTTTTGATAAACAAGCTGGATTTCTATTCAGAATTTCTGTTACAAAACGCAGTATTCAGGTGGATTTAGACGGATTGCTCAGCTTGAAAAAAATAATCCTGAATACCACGTCAGGATTGATAACACACCCACACTCTCTCTCATTGTACACATACACTCTCTCTGTATATGTACACATACATTGTATACTTATTCAGATAAAGACATGAACCTGTTTCCCAACAGTACATTTTTTTCATATGATAAAACAGGATACTCTTCCACACACATTTTTTATGTTATGAAATTGCTGAATCGCGGCAACGCGATTGAGCAATTTGGTGATATAAAATACCAAAAAAACCCACGTAATATAATGTATTAATAACAATGGAAACAACACGCACACTAAGAGATTAAGACTTTAAAAATGATATGACCATGGGATATTTAACTGTCTTTCCAGGTTCATGTATTTCACAATATATATTTATATATATACCCACACAGCTGAAAAATAAAATAGCGGGGAAAAAAACAAGTACAGGTATACATTTGCCAGTTATTACAGTAATGATTTGTCAAAGGTTTAAAGTTTAAAAAAACAAAAATGAAAGAAAAAGTACGTTACAAATGATCGGAAATCTTTTGCTAGTTATCTAATTGAACTATCATAATTTTTTCACACACTGATCTATTTGGACTGTTTGTTTTTATGTACTGATCTATAATTTTTTCACACACTGATCTATTTGTTTTCATGTACAGAGTTTTCATCTATTTGGAGTGTTTGTTTCTAACTTTTTGGAGTGATCTATTTGGAATGTTTGTTTCTCTAACCTTTTTGGAATGTTTGTTTTTACCCTTGGAGTGTTTGTTTCTAACCTTTTTGGAATGTGTGTTTGTTTTTAACCTTTTTGGAATGTTTGTTTTTACCCTTGGAATGTTTGTTTCTAACCTTTTTGGAATGTTTGTTTTTACCCTTACCCTCTTTCCCCCCCTCCCCCTCCCTCCCCTCCCCTCCCCTCCCCTCCCCTCCCCTCCCCTCCCCTCAGCCCCCTCAGCCGACATTCGTTGCCGCACCGTTGACCACACATCAACATCTCATTCTTTACTGAGAGAATACTGTTTTATTTATTTATTTATTTATCTTTTTTCCCTCCTAAATTCTCATCCATGCATTCAGGAACAGATCTGGATGAAAGATGCAGGGTTAAGGAATGGGAAGAGGAGAGGTGGGGTGAGGAAGGGGTGGGGGGGGGGGGGTCGAGTGGGGGGAAGGGGAGGGGAAAAAATGGTATAAATAAGATTGGAAGGGGGGGGGGGGGGGGGGGGGGGGGGGGGGGGGGGACATAAGCAAGGGAAAGAACTGCTATAGCCGTTTCAACTTCGGATCAGATTTGCAGGGTTATGTCCCTTTAACGCTAACGCAGTGACCCGATTAAGCACACAAGTGCCAAAGCGAAGATGGTGAATAGTGTGTGTGTGTGTGTGTGTGTGTGTGTGTGTGTGTGTGTGTGTTCGTTTGCCTGGGGATGTGGGGTAGTAGTGTGTCGTAGCTTTGCCGGGGTTGTGCGGTAGCGACAATTTGTGGGGTACTATTTCACTACACCCCACAACTTTGACCCTACAAACTGTTGCCAAATGCTATGGGGATGTTGCTATTGCATTTATTTCATCCATTCCAGAAAAAAACATTTTCCTGCTAGGATCCCCACACACACACACCACACGCACGCAGCACGCACGCGCACGCACGCACGCACACACACACACACACACACACACACACACACACACACGGATCAGCTTGCTCTCGCTCTCTGGCGGGCAGGAGATAATGAGATGACGTCATTTATGCGCATGCTTTCTGTGAGCAGAAGTAAATGATGGCGTAGGGGCCTGGGCGTCATTGTTGAAACAATGTCAGCGATGATTCAAAAGGTATGTTTGTGTCTTTTTTGTTTCATTACTTGTACGTATATTCACTTATCTTTTATCATTGTTGTCAGGAAGCAATATGCTGAAAAGAGGCGGGAAACATTTTGGGAATTTAGGCAATGTATTGTTCAAGATTCAAGCAGGCTGGAAAACTAAATCCAATTGTCTGCTTTCCTTGAGGTGTTCGTCTTACTTGCTTGCCGCTTGCACCTCTTTCTCTTCTGGATGATCTTAGTAACCAGGCAACGTGCCCCTCTGAGAATCACAGTTAATTACATAATGATTGCTTTATCAGCCAGCTTTACCATGCAGTCAAAAGGTGCAGACTATGAACCTAATCTACGCGGTCCGTTTTCCCGCCAGCTCTATGATATATTTGTATTTTTTTTACGTGTGTTTTCACTGTCACACAAATAGTTTTGTGTTCTTATTTGGTCGGGGTTGTTTGGGGATGTTACTGAGAAGTATTTGGAGATGTTATGGATTTATCTGATTAATTGTAGGATGTTACTAAATTAACTCGGTAGCTAACTACTGGCTTAGATTTCTATGTACCGTGCACGTATCTAATTCAGCCAACACAGCGACTTATACATTCTGAGGTGACAGTCCTGAATAGGCAAGTAACTGCTGCTGAAGAAGAAGAAGAAGAAGAAGAAGAAAGAGAAGAGCAACAACAACAACAACAACAACAAGAACAAGAAGACATAATTAAGTTAGTGATGTTACTTACAACCCAGCCAGTCGGAATGGGCCATATCAGGGCTGTTACCACACTGAAGTCGACCAAAAACATATCAACAGCTCCAGCAGCAGCAGCAGCAGCAGCAGCAGCAGAAGAAGAAGAAGAAAGAAGAAGAAGAAGAAGAGACAGAGGCAGACAGAGCATATCGTTCACTCGAACAGAGAGTTGAGGCTGAAAAATGAACTAGAGTGAAGGTAACATGATAGTGTGAGACGTTAGAGAAAGGTTTTTCATACACGTTCACAAATATACTGGACAGAGCATAGAGCTAGGCAGAATATGCTACAACATTCTGTCAGTGAACAGGCATTAGAATTCACAAATGTATTTATTTTGACTACAAAAATTTAAAAGATGCTCCAAAAGAATTGTTTTGTTTTTAACCAAGACCTTCCCTATCTACACTAATAAAAACAAAAAACACAAGCAAAAGAAGTCATGTACCTCTAGAATCACTATGGCCAGGCCCAAAGGCCGAGAGGCCTAGCACCACCCTCCCCGAATCAGAGGATGCCAGGGATTTGAGAGAGCCTGAATGTCTCACTGTATAAGAATTATATAGCTTGTGTGCTTTATGTTGAATAACCCCTACTGATCGATGGAATAACATGTTTTGATGCTTCTGACTTTTGGAGCTGGAGGAGGAGAAGTGCTAGACCTATCCACCCTGGGACACGTTGATATGTTATGGAAGAACTGTTGGCTGACCAGTGTCATTGACCTGGGTGGGGGGTGAGGGTGGGGGGAGGAGGGGTTATGGACGGTTGGAGGTGTTCCACCGTTGAACTGGGGGACATGTTGTCTCACTGATTGTGGGACAGTTAGACGTGATTGCAGGCCTTAATTATCAGGACGCTTTAAGGTCCAACGTGTGTCCATGGACAGCAGCAATGACCGTTATTCTTCATTTACAGTCCTGTGGTTCAGAATGGAGGCGTTGTGTGTGTGTGTGTGTGTGTGTGTGTGTGTGTGTGTGTGTGTATGTGTGCGTGCGTGCGTGCGTGCGTGCGTGCGTGTGTGTGTGTGTGTGTGTGTGTGAACATATTCCCTGTTAATATCATTCTGTGATACTGGCATCACGCTTACAAACTTGTCAGTGTTGCGCATCTGTGTGTGTGTGTGTGTGTGTATGTGTGCGTGCGTGCGTGCGTGCGTGCGTGCGTGCGTGTGTGTGTGTGTGTGTGTGTGTATGTGTGTGAACATATCCCCTGTTAATATCATTCTGTGATACTGGCATCACGCTTACAAACTTGTCAGTGTTGCGCATCAGCCGTACATCCTGAAAGTGGAGCAGCCTCCTCCACGTGTTTCTGATCGAGTGGCCCTTTTTCCCATTTCTACGGCTGATCTCGCCATTCAACTTGTGAGCTAGCTGTTTGATCATTCCTTTTGCATCCTGCTCATTAAAACATATATTGTAAACCTCTACGGTCATAAACTGAAATTCCTGTCATAAAGAGAACTATGTAGCAGATGATGAAATTTCGATCTTGGAGCAGACTGCAGTGATTGATTTAGTCGGGAGCACTGTGATACACATGATAAATGTGATCGTTCTTGACGTGACACAAATATGACAAAAACAGTAACATGGGGATATTCACTCAGTAACAAGCATATCGCATGTATGAAATCTTCATTCCTTCCTTCCCCATTTCCTTCTGTTTTCATTCGCCGCAGGGCAAAGCTGGTAGCAAACGCGACCTCAGCCTGTGCCCGATCCCACGACCGGCTGTACAGCCATTTCTAAAGA
>JADBJO010004389.1:113233-115733 GCA_016801955.1 Conus betulinus | reverse complement strand
CACAGGTGATCGGAGTCAACCAGTCTCTCTTTCGGCTTCCTGGGTCTCTGTATTTGATGCCCACGTCTCTCTCTCTCTCTCTCTCTCTCTCTCTCTCTCTCTCTCTCTCTCTCTCTCTCTCCCGTGTGTCTGTCTGTCTGTCTGTCTCTCTTTCTATCTCCTGGGAGATTTAATTCAGCTGTATCAAAGAGGTCTAGGGGAAATGCAGCAAACAGCAAAACTCACCTAGTTTTCTTACAGTTCTCTTCGTCAGACCTCTCGTCGCTAGTGCAGGAAGCTAACCTCTCGGGTTGGGGGTTGGGGGGGGGGGGGGGGGGGGGGGGGGGGGGGGGCGGGGGAACATGGTTCAATTGGCGGTGCTGCCCTCACAAAAATTAATACTAGGTTAATGTTGTTCACTACTCTGTGAGGTCGGCCTACTGCCTGCACATAGGCTTATAGAAATGTGACACAATCAGCTAGACGTGTAGTGAATAGCCAGCCAGCCAGCCGTGAACAGAGGACAGACACAGAGCCAGTTAAACCAATAGGAAGTAGTGAATGCCTTCAATATGCGCAAAAAGAAACGTCATCTTGAGAAAGACGAAGTTACACTATATGTCACCCCTCTCCCCCCCTCTCTCTGTTTGTCTGTCTGTCTGTCTCTGTCCCTCTCTCTCTCTCTCTCTCTCTCTCTCTGAAGCAGACATTTGTTGAAATTCCATGGATTATGGATCAAGTAAAAGCGGTCGTTGAGCATTTCTACTTTGTGTGTGTTTATTTGTGTAAAGTGTAAAATCACATCACGAGTTACTGTTGCATTGTGCTGAAAACAAACTACAATACAAATATACAACAAAATATGATACAAAACAACACAAGTGCGTAATACACAACAGACACGTGAAATATCAATAATAGATCTTCTTTCTACGGTCATGTATAACAGACATGAAAATGTACCGACTATAGCTTTGCTGAAAACAAATCCGAATACATACAAGCAGACAAAACTGATTGAACAACAAACATTACTAACACTCAAAACAAAATTCCAAAACAACCTTGTGAACTTTTGGTAAATTTTAGTCATGTTCCATGTCCACGAAGTGTGATGACGAAATATTTCTTTTCGAAGTTTAAATCCCGACGCCTGTGCTCAGGTTCCGTCTTTCCACAAAAAGAAGCAACCCAAACAATCGGTTTTTACTTGGAGAGGGTAGGGGTGTGGATGTTAGAGAGTTACGACCCTCCCACAATTTCAACCCGTCAAAGGCATTCCGCGGAGCTTGTTGTCTCTCGTAACTTTCTTAACACTGTCGGTACTATGGTCTGGCTTTGGGATTACCGGTGCTTGACCTGGCCTTCAACTTTGACCCCTCCTAGCTCCTATACAAGCGGACCTTCCTCTGTGTGTGTGTGTGTGTGTGTGTGTGTGTGTGTGTGTGGGTGAATTTCATTACGGTTGTTGATATTGATGAGCAAGTCTATTTACAGGTCAGGTTTACTTCTTATGATGGGATTACCTCCCTTTGTTTCTGTGCCCAAATCGGTATTCTTGCGCAGGTAAACGTACACCATTACAACACTGAAACTGACCTGGCGTTCAAGTTTCCTCCTTGTCTCTTTCTTCCCTCTTTTCTTTTCTTTCTTTAGTTTTCTTTCTTTCTTCCTTCTTGTCTCTACTCCATTCTTCCTTTCTTTTCTTCCCTCCTTTCTCCTGTTCCATCTGTCTCCTTTTCCTTCTTTCTTTCTTCCTATATCTTTTTTTCCCATTTTCTTCTTTCTTTTTACCTTAACTTATTCCTGTTTATCAATTTTTGTCCTTTTCCGTCTCTTTCTTTTCCTTCCTTCCTTTATCTCCATTTCCCTTCCTTTCTTTTCAATTCAATTCCTCCTTTCTATCTTTCCTTCTTTTTTTCTTTCTCTGTCTTTCTCTCGTTCTTCTTCCTCCTTTTTTTCCTTTACGTATTTATTTTTATTTCTTCTTCCTTTTAAAATTTTCTTTCTTTCTTCTTTCTTTTCTTCCTTTCTTGTTGCCTTCCTCTTTCTCTTTTTTTTTTCCCTTCTTTCTTTGTATTTACCTTTCCGTCTTTCTATCTCCATTTTGTTTCACCCTTCCTTTCTCTTCCACTTCTTTCTTTTTTTTTATTCTTTGCTCCTTTTTTCTTTCATTCCTTCTTTCTTTCGTTCGTTCTTCCTTTCCTTTTTTCCCCTTTTCATTTTATCTTTGTCTCTTCTTTTCCTTTACTTTCTGTTTTTTGGGGTGTTTTTTGCCCGCCTTTTTTTTCTTCTTCTTCTTATGTTCCTAACTTTCTTTCATTCTTCTTCTATTCTTTCTTCATATCTGTTTTTTTTCTCTTTATTTGAACATTCCTTCCTTTCTCTCTCAACGCCCCCCCCCCCCCTTCTTCCCTTCTTCTTTTCTTCCTTTTTCATTCCTCCTTTCTTTTTATTATTTCCTTTTTCTATTTTTTCTATCTTTCAGTATTCATCTTCCTTTTTCTATCAATTTTTTCTT
>JADBJO010004389.1:98233-108233 GCA_016801955.1 Conus betulinus | reverse complement strand
GCTGTGTCAAATGTAAATGACTGTCTGCCTCAAGCTACATATAACATGTAAATCACTGTCTCTCCAATGCTATGCTAAATGCAAATGACTGTCTCCCTCATGCTACATGTGACATGTAAATGACTGTCCGCCTCATGCTACATATAACATGTAAATCACTGTCTCTCCAATGCTATGTTAAATGCAAATGATTGTCTCCCTCATGCTACATGTGACATGTAAATGACTGTCTTCCTCAAGCTACATATAACACGTAAATCACTGTCTCTCTAATGCTATGTTAAATGCAAATGACTGTCTCTCTCATGCTACATGTTACATGTAAATCACCGTGTCTTCAATGCTATGTTAAATACAAATGACTGTCCCCCCTCATGCCCACATGTACTTGTGAACGACTGCTCCCCCCCACCTCCACCCCCCATGCTATGTTAAATGCAAATGAGTGTCTCCTCATGCTTATGGTAAATGCAGGTCACTCTCTCCCCTATACTAAACGGAAATCTGTGTCTTTCTCTGCGTCCTGTTAAACCACTTTTCCCCCATACATCACTTTTCTTCCTCATGCTACATGTAAATCCCTGTCTTGTCTATGGTTTATCTAAGTAACGGGACCCCCATGTAACATGTGAAACACTGTCTTCTCCATGCACATGTAAATAACGTTCACCCCCCCCCCCCCCCCCCCCGCTCACATGGAAATCATTGTCTCAATCGTGCTACGTGTAAATCCTTGCCTTCCCTATTGTTACATGCCCCATGTTGTGTCACCGTCTCCTCCCAAGCCCCCCCCCCCCCTCATGCAAGCGACCTGCAAATCAACCTCCCCCCCTATGCTACATGCAAATCAACGTCTTCTCCATGCTACATGCAAATCAACGTCTCCTCCATGCTACATGTAAATCAACGTCTCCTCCATGCTACATGCAAATCAACGTCTCCTCCATGCTACATGCAAATCAACGTCTCCCCCATGCTACATGCAAATCAAAATCGTCTCCCCCATGCTACATGCAAATCAACGTCTCCCCCATGCTACATGCAAATCAACGTCTCCTCCATGCTACATGCAAATCAACGTCTCCCCCCTGCTACATGTAAATCACTGTCTCCTCCATGCTACATGCAAATCAACGTCTTCTCCATGCTACATGTAAATCAACGTCTCCCCCATGCTACATGTAAATCACTGTCTCCTCCATGCTACATGCAAATCAACGTCTCCTCCATGCTACATGCAAATCAACGTCTCCTCCATGCTACATGTAAAATCAACGTCTCCTCCATGCTACATGCAAATCAACGTCTCCTCCATGCTACATGCAAATCAACGTCTCCTCCATGCTACATGCAAATCAACGTGTCTCCTCCATGCTACATGCACATGTCACATGTAAATCAACGTCTCCTCCATGCTACATGCAAATCATGCTACATGTCTCCTCCATGCTACATGTAAATCACTGTCTCCCTCCATGCTACATGCTATCACTGTCTCCTCCATGCTACATGTAAAATCACTGTCTCCTCCATGCTACATGTAAATCACTGTCTCCTCCATGCTACATGTGTGTCACTGTCTCCTCCATGCTACATGTAAATCAACGTCTTCTCCACACTGTCTCCTCCATCCATGCTACATGTAAATCAACTGTCTCCTCCATGCTACATGCAAATCACTGTCTCCTCCATGCTACATGTAAAAATCACTGTCTCCTCCATGCTACATGTGTGTCACTGTCTTCTCCATGCTACATGTAAATCACTGTCTCCCCCATGCTACATGTAAATCACTGTCTCCTCCATGCTACATGTGTGTCACTGTCTCCTCTCCATGCTACATGTAAATCAACGTCTCCTCCATGCTACATGTAAATCACTGTCTCCTCCATGCTACATGTGTGTCACTGTCTCCTCCATGCTACATGTGTGTCACTGTCTCCTCCATGCTACATGTGTGTCACTGTCTCCTCCATGCTACATGTGTGTCACTGTCTCCTCCATGCTACATGTGCGTCACTGTCAACGTCCTCCATGCTACATGTGTGTCACGTCTGTCTTCTCATGCTACATGTAAATCAACGTCTTCTCCATGCTACATGTGTTCAAATCAACGTCTCCTCCATGCTACATGTCAATCAACGTCTTCTCCATGCTACATGTCACTGTCACTGTCTCCTCCATGCTACATGTAAATCACTGTCTCCTCCATGCTACATGTGTGTCACTGTCTCCTCCATGCTACATGTGTGTCACTGTCTCCTCACATGCTACATGTGTGGTCACTGTCTCCTCCATGCTACATGAGTGTCACTGTCTCCTCCATGCTACATGTGTGTCACTGTCTCCTCCATGCTACATGTGTGTCACTGTCTCCTCCATGCTACATGTAAATCAACGTCTTCTCCATGCTACATGTTTGTCACTGTCTCCATGCTACCATGCTACATGTAAATCACTGTCTCCTCCATGCTACATATGTAAATCACTGTCTCCTCCATGCTACATGTGTGTCACTGTCTCCTCCATGCTACATGTAAATCAACGTCTTCTCCATGCTACATGCAAATCAACGTCTTCTCCATGCTACATGCAAATCAACGTCTTCTCCATGCTACATGTAAATCACTGTCTCCTCCATGCTACATGCAATCAACGTCTCCTCCATGCTACATGCAAATCAACGTCTTCTCCATGCTCACATGCAAATCAAACGTCTCCTCCATGCTACATGCAAATCAACGTCTTCTCCATGCTACATGCAAATCAACGTCTTCTCCATGCTACATGCAAATCACGTCGTCTCCCCATGCTACATGCAAATCAACGTCTCCCCCATGCTACATGTAAATCAACGTCTTCTCCATGCTACATGTAAATCAAATCAACGTCTTCTCCATGCTACATGTAAATCAACGTCTCCCCCATGCTACATGCAAATCAACGTCTTCTCCATGCTACATGCAAATCAACGTCTCCTCCATGCTCCATGCTACATGCAAATCAACGTCTTCTCTTCATGCTACATGCAAATCAACGTCTTCTCCATGCTACATGCAAATCAACGTCTTCTCCATGCTACATGCAAATCAACGTCTCCCCCATGCTACATGCAAATCAACGTCTCCTCCATGCTACATGTAAATCAACGTCTTCTCCATGCTATATGTAAATCAACGTCTTCTCCCATGCTACATGTAAACCACTGTCTCCTCCATGCTACATGCAAATCAACGTCTTCTCCATGCTACATGTAAATCAACGTCTTCTCCATGCTACATGTAAATCACTGTCTGCCCCATGTAGCCTTACAATCACCGTCTCCTCAATGCTCCATGTACAATACAGTCTCCCTTGTGCTACATATAAATCACCTCCCGCTCCCCGCCCCCCGCCCCCACCCCCACCCCCACCCCTCCTCATTAGGCGTCAATAACGCTTTCTGCCATGTCAGGAAAACAAAACTGAAATTAGCCAGATCGGCTCCAAAGCTGAAAATGAATTTGTTTGACTTGACCACGACTCTCTCATGCGCCAGCCTGCTTTTTACTTTTGACCTTTCAACGCTGGTGTTGTCGCCAGCGATTTTTTCCTCCTTAAACCAGAAGCACACAGCGTTGAAACAGACATTGCATTTGTTTTTGTTTGTTTTGTTTGTTTCTTTTTCTTTTGTTTTGTTTTTTGACAACACAACGCTAGCGCGAAGACACTCACACCTTCAAATAATAGGATCTACTTTGTTAATGGCGTATTGCGTCGAAAGATGCAGAAAAGCAAGGCACTTTTATGTCCAGACTGGTGGTGGAAGAGTTATGTGAAAAGACAGGACAACCGCAGGATCGATTATTATGGCGACCGATTTAAAAACGAACAGAAAGAAGGAAAGCACTTGTACATCAATGTTTCAAATACCCCCATGGTTGTTTTCTTCCTCAACAACCCGGCATGGTCACCTAGTTGGAAATTTGAGGCTCTAGAGAAAGAAAAAGAAAGAAAGAAAGAAAAAAAAAAAAAAAGAAAGGAGGGAACAAAGAAAGAAAGGAAGAAAGAAAGAAACATAAAAAAAAAAAAAAAAAAAAAAAACAAAGCCTGGACATTGCTTCCTTGTTCACAGGCTTGTCGCAGTGAACTCAACAGGTGAGAGACCCTCTCCACTGACACCAACCACGGGGAGCTGACAGAGTTCGTCAACTCAGGCAGCCCGGCACACAGATGTGACCCCACGAGGAAGAAATGAGTCGCTGGTCACCTGAGAGGTCTTTTCAGGATTGACGCTTTTCTACGTGCCTTTTTTCTTTTTAAGTGAATATATTTTTTTTTTTAATCGGATGTTCATTTTGTGAGGTATAGTCTTCATTCCATCGTAAGGCTCTGACGCTCACTTTTATGTAAATAGATAAAAGCTGAGTAACTGATCACAGAATTCAATACCCAGTTTTCTTTACAACAGACGTCAAACTTTAACACAGTTTTTAATTCACACATCAGTCAGATGAAAGATGGCATATTCACAAAATGTGATTTCTACATTAGAATTCCTCCTGAAGAGGTGACACTTTTATAGAGAATTAGTTTGTGATATTTTGATTTTCAAATACGATTTCAAATTTAACCGCCGAATATATATATATATATATATATATATATATATATATATATATATATATATATATATATATATATATATGTGTGTGTGTGTGTGTGTGTGTGTGTGTGTGTGTGTGTGTGTGTGTGTGTTGTGTGTGTGTGTGTGTGTGTGTGTGTGTGTGTGTGTGTGTGTGTGTGTGTGTGTGTGTGTGTGTGTGTGTGTGTGTGTGTGTGTGTGTGTATGTGTGTGTGTGTGTGTGTGTGTGTGTGTGTGTGTGTGTGTGTGATTTACAGACATTAGCTCGAACATGAAATATCAAAATGTCCGTTTCAACCCAGATCCAAAAATCGACCCCTGACACCCCTACCTCCTGTTCTGGCTGCCAGCGGAATATACCAAGAGGTGACAGACGACTCAATTCGTGGTGGAAGGTCACAACAAATAAAAGAGGCACAGATGACAACATGTTACACAACCCAGTTGTTGATTCAGTTCCTGTCCGTTAAAAAATCCACTTTGTCTACATTACAAACAAAATGAATATTCTCTTTGAGGGATCAGCTGTCAGAAAATTCTTGTTTGTCCATATCATTATTTTTCTTATTTTCTTCTGAAAGAAACAGATACAGCAAAGGTGCCAGTGGGACCCGGAGAAGTGCTGTCCTCAACTGACCACCCAGTTAGCCAGTGGCAATCGCGATCTGGCAGCAACCTTGGAAGCCTGTGACGTGGATGTTCAATAGAAATGAGCCGAATAAGAAATGTGTTTATTTTTTTCTTCTTATTTTCTTGTCATATTCAGTTGTCCTTTTCCTTATAAACGATAAACAGAAACTTCCTCAGACTGATCTTCCGAAAAATGCATTATAAATGCTTTCAAACGTTTGACCTTAAAGGGTCATGAAACTCAAAAATTCAAACTGTTACAAAAAAAAATCTCTAGCTTCTATCATATATTCAAGGTTGGGTGCCTTCTAAATTCGCTTCTACATGTATAACGTCTGTTGCCAGGGGAACAAGATGTTTCAGAAGAAAACAGAAATACCAGATTTTGTACGTCAAACACAGACACACAAATCATGATAGGTAAGACAGCACACATTTCTACTCACGTATCTGAATAAGATGTCGCTGTCATATCTTGTGAACACCCGGAAGTCCGCGCCCTGCTTACACAGCGATCGCACGGCAAAAGCCAGGATCGGAATCAAAGCCCGTTTTATACCCCAACCCAACAAAACTGCCACTACGGGTGTTTGGAAACAGGCTTAGGAGGCGAGAGCACGTGAACGGAGTGACGTCAGCACGTCAAGAGCAGATAATAACAAAGGAGGGTCCTGATTAATCGCACAGTAGGCGGACTTGGCGACGGTCGCGTGTGGTCACGCCGCTCTTGATTACCTTTCCTGACTCTCCTGTGGACTCAGCTCCTGACGCAGTACGTACTGCCCTTTGTGGACGATGATTAGGGCTGGTCTGCAAGCCTCATCACTGCCCCTCGGCGCTCCTAGATAAAACACGAGGAGTTACGCGGCTTCTGAACCTTGGAGGGTGGGTGAGTGGCGAAGGAAGAGCGGTGGATGCATCCACCTGTGCCACTGCAAAGATGAGCATGGTGACTGTTTGTTTTAATCAACAACGTCCACGTATTGTATCTTTCCCATTCATCGATGAAGTATTACTTTAAAAAAGAAAAAAAAGAAAAAAGAAACAGCCCGAAAAAGACAAAGAAAACAAAAACGCTGACTTAGTGGACAAAATTGTTGAGACGTGATCGAGATGTATGGGCGCCGCATGCAGCATAACTTTGAGAGCTATGAGCATGTAAACCTTTTTTTTTTTGTCTGTGAAAGCAGAATTTGATCTTTTATTACGAAAGCAGAATATAGCAGAAATTACGATTATGAAAGCAGAACTCATACCTTGATGATTGATCATCGTCTATCCACCTTACATTACCGCAACTTCATTTTTAGTCCCCTGCGCTGCCCCTTAAGCTGCTGTGACTGTGGATGCTGCTACCAACACCATTGTTGCTGTTGCTGCTGCTGTTGCTGCTGCTGCTGCTCATGCTGACGTTGATGCTGCACAAGCCTGCTCCCGCTTCATCTGATGATGCTGTCACCGGCGAGGAAGCTGGTGGGAACCATGGCAACGGTTAGCATTTCTGCTGCGGGTCTTCTGGTCGTGTCAGGCCGTGCGACCAAAGTCGACTGATGTAGCACGCCAGTTCCATGGCGGCGTGTGACCACCTTCAGATGTGCTGCCTCAGACTGCAAGCTGTCGTGCCAGAGTCAATGGTCTGATGAGTCTGCCGACACACAAGAGCAGGCACTGTCATGTTCTACACTGCTGGAATGGGTAATCGGACAGTGTGGGATATCAGGAGTTATCCACGTAAAAAAAATGGACAATATTGGCGATGTCCTGATCCCAAATAATGGATGGGACACTGGCGGATTCTGAAAGAGAGAGAGAGAGAGAGAGAGAGAGAGAGAGAGAGAGAGAGAGAGAGAGAGAGAGATTTACACTTTTTTTTTCTATTGGAGATGAAAATGGAAAAAGTACAGAAAGCTTTTGGACGCCATGGTCTCAAAAAATAGAAAGGAAAAAAGGAAAGATACAGAGAGACAGAGAGAGAGAGAGAGAGAGAGAGAGAGAGAGAGAGAGAATATCATCCGTAGAGAGAGACAGACAGGGCAGACAGACAGACAGACACACAGACAGGCAGTCTCTTTGTACGTGTATGAGAGAGAGAGAGAGAGAGAGAGAGAGAGAGAGAGAGAGAGAGAGAGAGAGAGAGAGAGAAGAGAAAGAGAGAGAGAGAGAGAGAGAGAGAGAGAGAGAGAGAGAGAGAGAGAGAGAGAGAGAGAGAGAGAGAGAGAGAGATGCTCTCACTCTTTCACCGCGCACGTACGCGAGAAGCGAAAAGGTCAGCCTCTGTGTTCTGCACAGTGTCAACCTACTCTTCTGAACACAGGCACTTCTACTTAGCGTCACCCGACACAGCTGAAACAAAAGACAACCCCATCTTATCTATGTACCTAAACATCATCGAGAGAAAGGCCACCTCTCTTCCCTCTGCACAACCGCCCCCCTCCCCCCCCGACCCCTCATGCAACCTTTCTTCCACCGTTGGAATGGATTGTGTGCTCTAAGATTTCAGTCAACAGCAGGAGATGAGATTAATTGGAGTTCCCTGAGTTCAGACAGTCATTTTTGTCATTACTGCTTTCAAGAAGAAGAAACTATAAGTTTCAAGTTTCAAGCCGATTCCACAGGACCTTTTGAATGGCTATCAAACTCACGCGAGCGAAAGTCATCTCACAAAACCAGTCAAATAATCTTTTTTCTTCTTCTGTATACGCAGGCTGATACTCTTGCGGACGATCCCTGTATAGTCAGGCAAAGACTGATCCCATCTACCCAGCAAAGGGGGTGGAGTTTTGTGTGTATGACCATATTTCTATCCCGCCATTAAGGCAGCCATACTCCAACTTCGGGGAAGGTGCATGCTGTGTGTAACGTGTCATCCATACCAACGGCCAAACTGGCCTTCTCTTCCGAAAGTTGGTAGTGGGATTTTACGTGTGTGCAAGATGTTATGTGTGCGTTCACACATGGAACCTCGGTTTATAATCTCATTCGAAGAACTATGGGAAATGGAGTCAGAACCAATGTTAATTCCGAGGGAAAAAATCCCCCTGTACCGAAACAGCCAGGGGAGATTCGAGCCCGCAACCCGAGGATCACCAAGATTACGAGTCCGGCGCTCTACCACTGAACTATTCCGTCCCCTAGTCAGACAACCGAAAAAAAGAAATCCCGAAAAAGTAACAACACAAGCGATTATGATAGGGTAGCTTGATTAAGTATTGACATCTTCAGGCTCATAAATTAGGCTGTGCGATATATTCCTATCTTAGTCGTACACTCCAGAATTAAAAATGGGAATAAAAGAATAAATAAAAACGGTAAATGACATCAACAAACATAACTGTTTTCAGGTGAAAGACTAAAAGTCACCGTCAGAAAATGGAAATTATCGTATGAACATTATTTCCATGGTAAAAGATGTATTTCCAACAGCTTTGACACTGATCACATGTCAGACAATGAGTAATGAGTCCAACAAAGAAGGGGTGGGGTGGGGGTGGAAGTATGACCCTAGCGGCCATTAGCGGTGATAACTCTCATTTATGGCAGTTCATTTTATTCTGGCATCGTGCCTCCGTCGGAGAAGGGTTTCTTCCACAGGCACATTGTCCACGCAACCATACTATTGCGCGCACACATCAGTAATGATAAGCAGGTTCAGTCAGCAATAGTTGTTTTGCTCTGTAGAACACACACACACACACACACACACACACACACACACACACACACACACACACACACACACACACACACACACACACATACGCGCGCGCACGCACACACATACTCGGCCTGCGGAGAGCCAGTAACTTGGAATAAAATTCCACAAGCATTAAAAATCAGATTTAGAAATTCTCGAGTTAAAAACACTGAACACTGTTCCACTAGCCTCAAAGCCTCACAAGTTGATGCAGGACATACATACAAGAACCCTTGTGCATTTTTATGCCAAGTTACTGGCTTCCATTGGCCGTGTCCTACTACTTTTCCACCTTTTATCATCATCATCATCATCATCATCATCATCATCATCACGACGACGACGACGACCATCCTCCTCCTCCCTCCTCCTCCTCCTCCTTCCTCATCTTCGTTATTATTATGGTGTTGTTGTTGATGTTGTCCTTTCATCGTCGCCGTCGTCATGATGATGATGATGATGATGTTGATGATGATGATGATGATTATTATCATTATCATTGCTGTTGCTATCATAGTTCGTCAGGCCATAGCAAATAACAGCTTCCTGTGTGGAGTGTGGATTTTTTTTTTAGCTGATTTTTGCTGTGAGACTTGGTAAGAGAGAGAGAGAGAGAGAGAGAGAGAGAGAGAGAGAGAGAGGGTGGGGGGGGGGGGTGGGGGAGAGACAGAGACAGAGACAGAGACAGAGATTAGGTGTGCCAAATGTGGTGTGAAGATTAAAACACCATACGTTTCAGCCTGTGACAGAATTCAGAGACGATATAAATGTTTCAACTGAAAGAGAGATCAATTCGCCCCCTACGAGATGACATAACGGGGAGTTCCGAGGGAGAGGTGGCAGATCTCCCTCGAGGGACACTGATGTGAGAGGTCAGTGTCAGGCGGCGCAGCCAACCTTCCAGCCATATGGGTGACGGCGGGTCTGGCCTGTGTCGCCGGGGGGACGACTTCTAGAGATGTGGGGCGGTCGACGATGGAGCGCTGCCTGACTGCGATTACCGTGGCCTGGGATACCATGCTGTGGTTGGGGGCGTGGTGGGCACCCCCTCT
>JADBJO010004389.1:78233-85733 GCA_016801955.1 Conus betulinus | reverse complement strand
ACACACTCACTCTCTCTCTCTCTCTTCACTCTCTCTCTCTCACACAACACACACACACACACACACACACACACACACACACACACACAACACACGCCGCGCGTAAGAGAGAGAGAGAGAGAGAGAGAGAGAGAGAGAGAGAGAGGAGAGGGCACACACACACACACACACACACACACACACACACACACACTACACCACATCACACTTTGTTCGTTCGCTTCTTTACAGATCTCTACTCTTGGCTTGGCTTCCTTGTTCTCTTGTCCATTGGTTGTATTTTTTCCCACCGATCCTCATCTCAGATAAATATACAACACAGATTAAATCACATTTCTGTAATAAATGTATCGTGCAGAATAAATGTCCAGAAATATTGAAATGGACATCAGCAAACAGATAAATACCATAACTGGAGACGATATGCTAAATTACAGCCGCTGATCGCACACATACACAAGTATTCATAGAGACAAATTACATGCATGGACACACACTCAGCCTCCCGCCGACCCCCCACACCCCCGACTCCCCTCACACCTCCATTCTCATACAATATCCACGCTCCTCCTCCTCTCCCCCTCCCCCCCTCCCCCTCCTCGCTCCCCACTTACTCCAAACACACATACACATAGACACGCGCGCACACTCCTCACTCATTTGTTCATTCTCTCACTTTCACTTACAGATAAACCACACACTTGAGAGAGAGAGAGAGAGAGAGAGAGAGAGAGAGAGAGAGAGAGAGAGAGAGAGAGAGAGAGAGAGAGAGAGTGCACACACGCCTGGCACGCGGACAGTCACATTGTGTACGTAAAACTTCAAACACGATGATCATACAGAATCAGTACACCCATCATGGTAAACAAGATCAGCTCTACAACTGGGGAAACAAAAAACTCAGTTCGACCCTTCTACGAACTCCAGAAAAGTACAGCTCTCATACAAATCCCCCTCCCATCCTCCCACTTCCCATTCACGCCCATATCCCCATCCCTTCATCCGACCCCTCGCCCGTAGCAGCACCCCCCCCCCCCTCCCCAACCGCCTCGCCCAATCAACAGCAATAAACCAACATGAACAACAGGAAGATGACGAGTAATCTAGCTGACTGCAAAGTTTCCCTTCAGCCTCTCGGAAAGATTTTTTTTTGCTGCTCGACATCGCTGCGTTAATAAAGGCATAGCGATGGGAGTGGTTCACAGGCAACAACTGAGGAGCAGCGAATATTGGCTTTAGCCACACGAAATAACGAAGTCACAGCCAGTGTAGGAATCCACGACACAAAGCCCCCAAGGTACCAGGAAATTAGGAATCCTTACTGACGACAGCTGAAGCACAGGGAAGACGGGAATCTTCTTCGTACAATAACCGAAGCACTGTGAGTCATGGGAATCATTCACACAACATCAACGAGACAGCTCATGCCGGGATCGTTCACACACAACATCAACAAGACAGCTCATGCCGGGATCGTTCACACAACATCAACAAGACAGCTCATACCGGGATCGTTCACACAACATCAACAAGACAGCTCATGCCGGGATCGTTCACACAACATCAACAAGACAGCTCATGCAGGGATCGTTCACACAACAACGACGAAATGACTAGCGAACATGGCACAGATTTACACACAATAACCAACACACAGTCAAAAGAATGTGGGAAATCGTTTGAACGGAATGCCCGAGGGGCGATGAATATGGGAATCGTTCATACCAATAAAGTCAGGGCACAACGACTATGGGAATTTATTCACATGCAATAACCAAGACACAACGAATATCGGAAAATCATTCACAAAGAATGACCAGCACAGAGCGAACAGGGTAAATCATTTATACACGATAACCGAGACACAGCAAAAATGGGAATTCATTCACATACAGTAAACAAGATACAGCGAAAATGTGAAATCGTTCACCGTCAATAATAAACACAGACTGAATGTGGAAAATCATTCACAAGCAATGCCCCACGACACAACAAGTATGAGAAACCCTTCACACACAGAGAACAACGAATTTGGAAAATCATTTTCACACAACCATCAACACACAGCGAGTGTGGGACACCATTCACGCGCAATAATCAAGACATAACGAATATGGCAAATCATTCATACACTGTATAACAAAGGCTCAGCGAATATGGAAAATTATTATTATTATTATTATTATTCACAATATACAATACTCCAGAAGAACGCACAGCTAGTGTAGGAAATCATTCAAACGCAGTAATCAAGACAAACACACAGCGAGTACGGGATATCTTTCAAGCGCAAGGATCAAGACATAACGAATAAATCGTTCGCACACTGTAACAAAGACTCAGCGATAATGCAAAATTGAATTCGCACGCCCTAGTCAAGACACAGCGAATATGGAAATAATTCACACGCAGTAAATCAAAACACAACGAACATGAGAAATAATTCACAAGCAATAACCAATACACCGCGAACAAAAGAAATTACTTATACATCAAAAACCAAGACACATCAAATATGAGAAATTACTCTCACCCCGAATAATCGAAGCCAAACCAACATGAGGAATCATCTGAGCGCTGCAATCTCGACACAGCGAACACTGAAAACCTTTCACATACAGTAAGTAAACGAAGCACAGGGAAGATGAGAATCGTGGAGACACAGAGAGTAATGTCTATAAGGGGCAGCAGCACCCACACCAGTCACCCTGAGCACAGCGAATCTCTGACACTCATACACTAATGACAGTTGTCACAGGGGAACAACGGCGCACACTGTCACCTAGAAACACGTGGAATGCTGACGAGATAGGCTGTCCACACGGGCACGCGATACTTGCGGCTTTCAATAGCTGCAGATGGATGGAGGAAAGAGAGAGAGAGAGAGAGAGAGAGAGAGAGAGAGAGAGAGAGAGAGAGAGAGAGAGAGAGAGGGAGGGGGAGGGAGACAGAAAAACAGAGAGACAGAGACAGAGAGAAAAGAGGGGCAGAGAGAGAGAGAGGAGGGGGGGAGGAGAAAGTGAGCTAAAGAAAAAGTAGCGCGCGCGCGAAAGAGAGAGAGAGAGAGAGAGAGAGAGAGAGAGAGAGAGAGAGAGAGAGAGAGACAGAGAGAGAGACAGACAGACAGACAGACAGACAGACAGAGACAGAGACAGAATGAGAGAGAGACAGAGACAGAGACAGAGAGAGACAGAACGAGAGACAGAGACAAAGAGAGAGAGAGAGAGAGAAAGAGAGAGAGCCGCAGTTGCTGTCTGTGTGCAGCGCATAAAACAGTTACAATCATCATAGCCCTGCTGACAGCAAAGAGCCGTTTCAAGGTTGACAAATTCACACAAAGGGGAAACCCCGTCACACTGCTAAAGAAGTCAGACCCATCGAGAAAAGCAAGAAACACACAAACAAACAAACAAACAAACAAACATACAGAATCTGGAAAAAAAAGAAACAACAAAGTTAGGCCGTGCTTAGAGGGTCAGGCAATCCTGTGAAATTTTCAGTCCTAGATTATTAAAAGAAAGTTTAAAAAAAAAAAGTAAAAATGTAAAAAAAACAAACAAACAAACAATAAAAACTATTTCAATGCCACAAAAGATGTACACTTACACACCATAAGACAGACACAGCAAACAGACAGCAAGTGTCTCCTCTGAGCAGTACACCTAAATGTTCACTTCCTAATAACCAGATAAAAACAAATGTTTACTTCCTAATAACCAGATAAAAAAAAAATATCCTCACAAGTCATTAACTGCTGTCAGAGAGAACAAGATTTATGAGTTTTCAAAACAAAGACAGGAGAATGCAGGAGAAAAAAAAGCTAGTGCAAGCAAAGTACAGCAGAAAAAAAAAAAAAATATATATATATATAAAAGAACTGAAGAGAGTGACAAAGAAGAGGAAATAACTAGTACAGAACTTCCAGAAGGCAATGTGTGTGCATGTGTGTGTGTGTGTGTGTGTGTGTGTGGTGTGTGAGTTGGTCTTTTTGTTCTGGGAAAAACGAAATAAAAAAACATTCGACATTGTCACTATCTTGCTACCAATCTACAAAAGTCGCGACAAATCCCGTTCCCTGACGTACAGTTATATTAGTATCTATGAATAAAAGACAAAGGTGAAGGGGGAAAAAACGAAGCTTAAACGATTTAAAAGGAAATCTCAAATAAGGAAAGGAACAGTAAACAGTAAATAACCAGCAAGTAGGGTAACTCTTGCTCCCATAATCAGATAATCAGACACCCCTACTTATCTCACCATGGGAGCAAGAGTTACCTTCCTTGTTCGGTGTCAAAGGATATGGTTTTTTACTCCACTTCTTTCGGTTTAGATTCTACATATCACTTTAAATACAAAACCGAAAAATTAGCCTCTGACGGCTAAGGATTCAAAAGGGAATGAATTCTGATTATGTTCAATCATCGTTGTTTCCCACGGACCAAAAATAGCAGGGCTCTTTGATGGTAGGGAAATATGTCGTCTTTAACGTCATATATTGCAAATCAACAGTCACAACTGAGCAGTGCTACCCATTTGATTAGGCAAGGAGATCACGTCTCATTTGGTGACGAGGGATGGGATGGGAGGGGTTTGGGAGGAGAGGTGGCGTGGGGTGGTGAGGAGGAGGGCAGGGGAGAGGGGAAGGAGGAAGCGTTGGTCGAGAGAGAGGAATGGCGCCTTATGACGACTTGACCTTGCTCCCTCACTGTGGACTGCTGGAGGGCTTCTTACACTGCAACGGAACTGGATTTGGCTCTGTATGAGGGGAGCCGGGGTGAATGGCGTAAGACTGAAAGCCACTTAAAGATGAGGCAGAAGTAAAAAAAAAATAAATAAAAATAACCCCCCATATACACCCCACCCCTTCAATTCATTACATTACTTCATCTTCCCCTACCACCACCACCACCCCACCCCCCCCCCCCCCCCCGCCCCCCCCCCACCCCACACCCCTCCAAAAAGTAAGAATAATATACAATTAAAAAGTAATGCAACAGAAGGAAATAAACTAGTAAACATAATACTAACTCTTCAACTTCTTCGTACACTCAGACAGGAACCCCAGCGGCACTGACGAAGGCTGCTGTACAGCAGAGGAGATCCAGAGATCCAAAGCTTCTCCCCCGTCGATGTGTCGGCAGGCCAGGTCTCTGCTCTTAGCTTTTTATGTGTGGAACAGTCCTGCAGGAAGTGTTCCACTGTCATTGAGCTGTACCGCATGGGCACCCTGAAGACTCGCTAATGCAGAATTTGTGGGCATGTGGTATTTGAGTTGGGAGTGCCCTGTCCTCAGTGCCACAACGCTCACTTGATCTGATCTAGGCAGAGGGTAATACGCATCCTTCTTGTTGAAGGCTGGGCGCTGCTCAAGCCATCTTTTTTACTACTTCTCTCTTTTATAATGCTTTTGGCTTCTTCAAAGGAGACTTCCTGTTCCAATTGGGGCTGCTGTCCTTCTCTTGCACACAAACTGAAAGACTGATAATTGGTATCAACGATCGAGCCATCAGAAACTTTCTTTCAAATGAAGACTTGAAAGAGCGACTGACTGACGATTCAAAGAATAATGATTGACGACTCACAAAAGGTATTGACGACTCAAAAGAGTGACTGATGACTCAAAGAATGATTAACGACTCAAAAGAGGTATTGACAACTCAAGAGAGTGACCGACGACTCAAAGACGGGTTAATGACTCAAAAGAAAGATTAAAAACTCAAAAGAGTGTCTGACGACTTAAAGAATGACTTAATGGCTCAAAAGAAAGATTGACAACCCCAAAAGTGGCTAACGACTCAAAAGACTGATTGACGACTCAAAAGAAAGATTGACAACTCAAAAGAGTGTCTGACGACTTAAAGAATAAGTATTGATTCAAAAGAAAGTTTTACAACCTAAAAAGTGGCTAACGACTCAAAGAATGATTACGGGCTCAAAAAAAAGGAATTGACAACTCAAATGAAAGAGTTACTGCCGACTCAAAGAATGATTTACGACTCAGAGGCACCGACAACTAAATGACTCGCTGTCGACTCAAGAATGATCACAACCCCAAGACAGTCACTGACAACTCAAAAAAGTGACTGACAACGCAAAGAATAATTAATACCATGAAAAAGACGATTTGACAACTCAAAAGAATGACTGACTCAGCCAGTAATTCTCGACTCAAAGAATATCTGACAACTCAAAAGAAGGGACTGACAACTCGAAAGAGACCCAACTCCTACCATGAGCGGAGAACAACTCAAGGATGATTGACGATTTAGAGAGTGACAGAGTGCTCAAAAGAGGATGATTGTAACCACTCGCTGAGTTGCTTGAAGCTCACAGAATGACTCATTAAGAGAAGAGTGAGTGATGACTCAAAAAAGACTGGCTAATTAATAGAGAAATGACTCAAATATGCAAAAGAGTGACTTATGACTTGAAAGAGTAACTAACCAATGAATGAACGAAAACCAAAGAGAATGACTGATGACTCTTAAAGAATGATTAAAAACTCGAAGGAATGACTTTCGACTCGGGAAAAACAACAACAAACGAATGTCTCTGAGAACACAGAAAGTGAGAAAGGAATAATAAATGATAAGTGGTGGATAAGCCAAAAAAAAATACTCGCAGTGCAGAAGAATAACAAAAGAGAACACTGATGATGATTCAAAAGAGAGAATGACGACTCGGAGAGAAGAAAGACGATTTAAAGAGAGGCTGGCGACTCAAAAGAATGAGTAAATCCTCAAGAGTGACCGAAAATTTAAAGAATGGCGTGACGACTGGTGATTCAAAAGAGTAAAGAGACGACTCAAAGTGTGATAATCGATTCACAGAGCGCCAAATTATCAAAAACACAAACAAACAAAACAAAGCAAAGCAAAACTGATTGACTAATTAAAAGAAGATGCCTAACCCCCTAAACGTGTGACTGACGACTGAAAAAGAAAAAAAAAAAATCATTGACGACTGACAGAATCACTGATGACTTTAAAGAGTGAATAACGATTCAAAACAGGTGACCGAAGACTCAGCAGAATAATTGGCTGATAAAGACTCGCCACAGCGAAAACTCTCTTCAAATCGATTGAAGCGCTTAATCTTTCGTTTTCTCCTTCTCTTTTCTCACCACCCCCATTCCCCACCCCATCTCTCTGTGTGACCCCCCCCCTCTCCCTCTTCCCCACCCCATCTCTCTCTGTGACTCTCTCTCTCTCTCTCTCTCTCTCTCTCTCTCTCGAGTCCGTATTGTCAAACAAACATTAATCTCTCTCTCTCTCTCTCTCTCTCTCTCTCTCTCTCTCTCTCTCTCAGTGAGTCCTTATTGTCAAACTGTTCATTCTGTGCCAAGTGAGATTGTTGTTATCACTCAGCTCTTGGTTAGGGGTTGGTTAATCGCTGCATGGAAGGGACGGAAACTGAGGGGGAGCAGGAGAGATATACGGTGAAGGAAAGGGGGGCAGGGGGTAAACAAAGGAGTGGGAATTCGGAGTCAAAGTAAGAGTG
>JADBJO010004389.1:65733-70733 GCA_016801955.1 Conus betulinus | reverse complement strand
ACGACCTGTGGAGTTTGTATGTCTCTAGTTATCGATCTGTTGGGGAAACTCAATTGCATACTTCCCGCATCCCCAAACCTTCACCTCCCCCCCCCGCCCCCCCGTCCCTCCACACACACACACACACACACACACACACACACACACACACACACACACACAAGCGCGCACTCGTTTGCGTGCATATAGTCACCTACTCTTTGCTCTCTATATTAAAGTACTTATTATTGTGTACAGCAAAATCAAATGAAGGACAAACACATACCTCTCCTCGTTGCGCTACACACAGAGGTCACTACCACCTACCCCCCCCCCCCTCCCCCACACACACACACACCACGTAGGCACATCTTTGTCCTTCGGTAGTACACACACACACACACACACACACACACACACACACACACACACACTAAAGCTCTAAACATTTCTCTTTTATCGCGCACACATACACACGCGCCCGCACGCACACACACACGTGCGTGCGCACACGCACCTACCTGACATTTTTGTAGCCTTTTTTTTTCACTGCCTGTTTCTGTTTTTGTTTTGTGAACAAACGAACACTTCCCACACGGAATATGATGTCTGAGTTTTTTCCGCAGCTGGTATATAATAACAATAGTAATGATAATATCATGTACACAACGTACCTGAAGCCACACACGTTAGACCAATCAGGACAGGGTCAAGAGACTTACGTGTGTGACCTTTCTTTTCTTTTCTTTTCTTTTCTTTTCTTTTTTTTTTTTTATACATTCTTACTTAGTCACGTCTACGGTCGATCTCTACCACACACAGTTGAAACAGAAGGTAAGGATTTTGAAGGGACGAGGAAGGGGGCGTGGAGGAGGGAGAGAGGGAGGAGGGAAGAGGGAAGGGGACGAAGGAGAGGTCGGAAGTGAGGACGTGGGGGGGGGGTGGGGTGGGGGGTGGGGGGATGGGGGTGGAGGATAGGGAGGAGCCGCAGGTAATGGACTTTGGTCGCACTGCGACTGCTGACCGATAACAACCTGTTGACAGACGACCTGGGCCAGGTTTAAGTTGTGCATGCAATTAAAAGTCTGTTAAAGGTGGGGAGGTAAAATAACTGTGCAGAGGAAAGAGAGAGAGAGAGAGAGAGAGAGAGAGAGAGAGAGAGAGAGAGAGAGAGAGAGAAAGAAGGTGGTGGTGGTAGTGGATGTGTGTGTGTGTGTGTGTGTGTGTGTGTGTGTGTGTGTGTGTGTGTGTGTGTGTGTGTGTATGTGTGTGTGTGCGTGCGTGTGTGTGTGTGTGTGTGTGTGTGCGTGTGCGTGCACGTGTGTGTGTGTGTGTGTGTGTGTGTGTGTGTGTGCGTGCGTGCGTGTGTGTGTGTGTGTGTGTGTGTGTGTGTGCTTGAGGAGGGGGTTTAGAGCAAAGGTGAGAAAAGTGAGGGGTAGAGTTAGGTGACGTGGATGACGGGAGGGGGAGGGGGGGGGGGGAAGGGGGGGGGGGAAGGGGGGGAGGGGAGAGGCGATCGATGGAGCAAGAAAGAATGGTGGTGGTAGTGATGGTCAGCGGGGGAGTTAAGAGGGAGGGGCGGGGTCAGTCAGTGCTGTTGACCAGAGAACACGGTGTAAGCTGTGATCCAAATTTCTTATCAGACTTACAGTTGTTTTTCGTTTCTTTCTTTCTTTTCTTTTTTTTTTTCTTTTTTTTTTTTCTTTTTTTTTTTTTTGATGACGTGTTAACGTTATCCGCTGAATGATGGACCCAGCCGGCCCTCCGGTGGACTTCGTGGTCGGCTGAACTAAAAAAACAACACGATTGAAGTATAACCGTAAAGACTGAGAACATGCGGTTGTGATAATGATGACAGGAGTGAAGACTGCAACTGCTGAGTAAACGATTGCAAGAACAGTAACACATGAAATGAAAAAAAAAAGAGAAGAAAAAAAAAAAGAGAAGAAGAAGAAGAAGAAGAAAAAGAAGAAGAAGAAAAAAGCAGTTGGGGAAGGTCAGGTATAACGAATCAAGGAGTAATACGAAGTAGGCCGTCGCTGCAGAAACCTGAGGTGAAAAACATTTCCGACCTGTTTGGAATCTTATCTCCCTCAAGACACTTTCACATCCACACACCCACCCATCCACACACACACACACACACACACACACACACACACACACACACACACACACACACATATATATATATATATATATATATATATATATATATAAAGGGTGGAATCACATGTCGGGAGGAGGTGAGTAAAAGTCTGATTCTATTCAAGTTTCTATCATGTGCAGTACTATAAACTCTTGTCGCGCACACACACACACGCACGCACGCACGCACGCACGCACGCACGCACGCACGCACGCACGCACGCACGCACGCACACACACACACACACACACACACACACACACACACACACACACACACACACACACGCATACACAGTCTTCTTGTGAAAATATGAAAGATATATCATCAGAGTAACTGAAAGCATGCTCTTGAAATCCATAGGAAGTTTGGGTCCAGCCAAAGCATGTTTAGGCTAGGAAATCAAAGTCACCAAACGCATATGATATTGTCAATATAAAACATTGATTTCAAAGATTAATAAAACGTACAAACAAAATAAAACCCATTAACGTAACAATAAACAAAACATGAGCAGCAAGGTAATGATAACTGCACTAACTGCTGCTGATGGCATCTCTGTTGTCTCCGGAAACATCAGAATCGAGCCGTGGTCAGTTCGTTGTTGAGTAGTAGTCGCACCTGCTGTGGCTGTACGGTCTCATTCTGGAATTTGTATACCTTGCTGCAGCTGCCACAGGTAACGCCATGCTAGCTGTGGCAATGCTGACGGGGTCTTTTGGAGTGTGCGAGTCTTCTCATCTTTCCTGCCGCTGATGGTTCGTCTTCTGGGTCGCTGCTTTTTATTCCAACCCACCCATTGCAGCCAGCTGCAAAGCTGCTCAGCCTGTCGAACTGAGAGGGGGGGTTAGTTACCGTCAAGGACACAGACAAACAGAGTACAGGACTAAACACAATATTTCGACCTCTTGGGTCTTCTTCAGGCGAAAACAAAATAACATTTAGGACAGTGACAACGAAGAACAAGAAACCACTTATCTTCTCCAGTTCGCCTCTGTCGAACTGATGTTGTTGGTCTGCTTGTCTTGGGTGTTAGACTCTTGAAACGCAGTGTGGATCTTCCCAACAGTCTGGCACCAGAGGCACGCGAAGTCCTCGCTCAACACACCCTTGGGAATTCGGCCGTCATCCATAGTCCAGCCATCGAAGGCGACGCCGAATGAGCAGGGTGAATAGGGTTGGTATTCCTGCTCGTTTCAGACTGGGACATGGTCTCTCCCTGGGATGTCCAGTATTCCTCTGAGAGAGCGAGAGATGGAATGTCTTGAGCCGATGTTCATGTCGTCAAAATGTTTGTTCATGACTCGAACGCTGCGCCGCAGACAATCTGATATACCTTCACCCTGGTGATGATTGGTCTTCAGCATAGTGTCCCACCACACTCTCGTGTGGGGGCAAGCCATGACGCAGCTATTGCCGCTTTATCGATGTGCCCGTTCTGGTTAGGTTCGAACACACTAACGAACTAAATCACGAACAAACGAACTGACTAATATTAGTTGCTGACTCTCACACAAACTGATGCAGTGACAAATTAATGAACAGATGAACTGTTTCTTACCGACAAAAGAACAAAGTAACGGAGTAACATAATGAACCAGATGAACAAAACTTAACTCCTTAAAAAAAAAACTAGTTAAGAAATACACCTTCAGACTGATTGTCTGTCTGCATGACTGACTAGCTGATAAACGGAATTGGGAGCTGAAAGAAAAAACCATGCTTGCAACAAACGATGTTCTGACAGACTGACTACATCCACCAGCTCATGTGACGGTTCCACCAAGTAACTCATTCATGAACACAACCACTGAGCCCTCTTTTTATCCAATAACAACAGCTTAGTTGTGGAGCCAGCCTTAATGAGAAAGTTCGCTGTGAGGCCAGCCTTAATGAGCAAGTTCGTGGTGGAGCGGGCCTTAATGAGCAAGTTCGTGGTGGAGCCAGCCTTAATGAGCAAGTTCGTGGTGGAGCCAGCCTTAATGAGCAAGTTCGTTGTGCAGCCAGCCTTAATGAGCAAGTTCGTCTTCCTCCAAACGTGTAAGTGGTCGGCAACATCAAAGTGTCCTAACTGATTACTGTCTGTCCTTATAATCGTTATGTGTATGGGGAAAAAAAAAGTCAACACACGTTGGACTTCTTTTCTCATGACTATCAAGACACTGTTGTTCTCTCTACCGAGGCGCTAGGGTCTCTATGTTTTTACCCGCGTTTCTTTACACGAAAACTACTGAACCTATGTTGTTCAACTACTGAACCTGTTATTCAACTACTGAACCTGTTATTCAACTATTGAACCTATGTTCTTCAAGTACTGAACCTATGTTCTTCAGCTACTGAACCTATGTTTTTCAAACTTTGTCAGCAAGCAAAATGTTGCCCAGAACGAACGCATTCAATTTTAGCGGCGGATCCGTATTACACGGTGGATTCAAGACGGTTATCATTCGGATTAAAAAACGTCACATTTACACTATGACGTCATACTGAAACATGAACAAATGCCAGCAGACTCTTGATGACGACTCATGCCTCTAGCCGTCAGCTTTACAACTTTGTATACCACTCTGAATGTTAACGCAACTTCCTGTTTCCCCCAGGGATCGATGTTCATGCTTGACTTTGCAGGAGACTGCGCTCTCCCGCTAGTCATTGATTCTAGTTCTACTATGTGAAAGTCCTGTGGGCTTCTGTTCACTCTTTCACCCAGGGGCGGCGGAACGTGATAAGGGGTGGACCCCAATCAGCGCTACAGCTTACTCACCCATTCATCACCCCCAAACTGCACTGGGAAGACAGGGCTTGAAAACCAGACGGGCACGGAGAAGTAGTCTCCCTGTGGACTCTGCGTGTCACTACAGAATTATTGACC
>JADBJO010004389.1:55733-60733 GCA_016801955.1 Conus betulinus | reverse complement strand
TGGGTGCCAGAAGCAGCACTGGCTTTGGGTTAAGTGCCTTTTATTTCTTCACCCGAGTATGTGCAGTATTGCCTTGCATGTGTCACGACAGATTTCCACATGAAGTTCAGTTTCTCCCTTGGAGTTTGTCGCCATTGTAAGTAACTCACCTACATCTACACACACACACACATATATATATATATATATATATATAGAGAGAGAGAGAGAGAGAGAGAGAGAGAGAGAGAGAGAGAGAGAGAGATTTTTTTCCTTTCTTTTTTTTAGCATGTGATGTACTTTGTTAGAGGATTAACTTGTCATTTGTGAGCTGTTGAGCATTAGCAATCTTGCTCTTGTTGGAACTTCATTGCTTTTGAAGTTGAGGGTGTGCAAATGTCTGTGTTTGATTAGGGGTATTTTGGACATGCATTTGTGTCAGAGTGTACTAATTCCTGTTCCCCTCTTACTTCCTAAACTTTAATTTCTTTGTTTTCTGCTCTCTTTGAACAGCTGGATTCTTTTATTGCTGTTAATTGTTCACATAGATCTACAAAATGTGGAGTTCTTTTTAAAACAGAGTTTTGCCAGAGACAAATCCATTGCCCCTGAAGGTTCTTTTATATGTGCCAAAAGCATGTTGCACACATGACATCATAGTGAACTGGATACAGAAATGGCATTGGTTAACATTATGCTATACATAAACCAAACTGATATGGCATAAACAAGCGAAATATCACAGAACAATTGGTGTAAAAAAACGGTTTATTCTGGTTAAAGTATTCAAAAATGAGAATGACACATTAAACAATTCATATAAAAACTTTTCACTTGTGAACTGATCAAATATTGAAATGCAACCACAGAGTAATAAAGGATTGAAAAAGGAGCAAAACATGATTAAACCATATATGTATATGTGACTCTTAGGGTAAAAGTGTAGTATTCAAAAAGAAAGACAGAGGTTAACATGTGGGAGGAAAAAAAAGAATGCAAAATGCATGATAATATATGCAACAAACTGTGGTATATAAGACATAGTTAAGAGACTCGGAGAGACACTTATGACTAACTGAAATAGTAACAACTTAAAAAGCGCATGTTTAAGCCTAGCAGTGTTACACAAATGAATATCTGAAGGCAAACCAACAACTGAGAAAAACTATCTTGTTAAGGAAAACATACAACATCCTGTACTAGCTGGAATCAATCAAATGTCAACCAACAACGTAATGTGGAAAGGAAATAAATCAGTCATTGCATTTCAAATAAGAAAATTAACTAAATATTATACCAGTTTCATAAACATGACATCAATCCAAAACCCAAGCTCTGAAAATGCATATCATTGCAGTATATTTTTTAAACAATAAATTACAATCGAATATACAGTTAATTTTCCTCTCAACAGCTGCCACGAATCATTATTATAATAATCATTAGGAGCGCTAAGGAAAAAATGAATGAGAGAGAGAGACACAGAATGACAGAGAGAGAGAGAGAGAGAGAGATGAGAGAGAGAGAGAGAATGAGTAGGAGAGAGAAGTGTGAATGTGTATAGAAGCGAAGAGTGGCTGTAAACATCTCTACTGCTATACTTCCAAGCCACTTTATAGTCTGTGAATAAAATCACTGTAAACTAGATAAAAATGACCACCCCCCTCCCCTGCAGAAAAAACCACCCTGATTCTGAGACATATTCTGATTAAACAGCTTCCTGTAAAATATCCATTGCATAAGTATGGTTTCAGCTATACAAGATTCAAGTGTAAACAATGCAGTTTCATGTTTTTATTACACATCAAGAGGACACCAAGCAACAAGAGGTCTTTTGTGGGCTATTGTAACCTCGATTCCATTCAAGCTGCACCTCTCTCTACAAAGTCTCCTGTTCACTTCAAGATCTTAACATTTATCAGACACCTAAAATAAAAAAAATGAACTTAAACAAAGAAGTCTTACACAATACCCTATCTATGGTTTTCATACTGCTTTTCATGAAGCAACCATGAACAACGAGAAATACCACACCTAGCCTTTCCTGAAATTGTTAGTCAAGATACTCTAGTCAACAAAACAAAATTCAAAAGTAGAACATATAATCTGAATGCAAAATCATGAATCAGAAGTAGAACCAACTGAAAAAAAAATTGATCATTTTCTCCTTTGGCTTCAAATTTAAAATGAGATAACAAAAATGCCGACTAATCTGTCCCTAATCTGCCCTCTTGTCCATTGGAAAAAAATTCTTTTTTTCTTGAGGACTAATAAATTCCATCCATAAAAAAAGAAAAAAAAAAAGAAGAAAAAAGGTTGTGCTGACCAGTTCATCCACAAATTGTTCAATCACACAAATCCATTTGCCAGACACTGGAACACAAAAGCTTTTTCAGGTTGTCTTTAATTAAAGCAAATCAAATGATAAGTAACACAACAGTTTGAATTCCAGCAGCACAAAAACCTGTCTATCAAAATTAGTACAGGCTTTGATGTACAGCATAAAAAGTCACAGGACATTACTACAGTTCCTGTTGTTCACTTCTAAGCTCTGAAATCCTCCTGAGTCCCCATCAGTCCAATGCAAAGTTCATTGTACTTCCCATGAAGGGAAAGATCCTGGCAGTATAGTGAGCTCGTCTCAGGAGACTGGAGTGACTGTTGATATTTATATCTTCTGTCACAAACCTGGAAAATTCCAAAGTACCTCTGAAGAAAAACATCCTGATGCTGACAGTGTTGCTTCTTTTTCTCACAAAACTGGAGTGACTATCCTAATTTGTACTTCCTACCCAGAAACAGAGAAAAACTGGTACAAACATTGGCAAGATAATCTGTGGCTGTGGCATGACACTGTCTGTCTGCAACGTTTCCCAGATCTGAGATCTCACGGAAGTAGAAGTTAACGAACCAATGTTTCAGGAAAGAAAAATCTTTTGACAGTGTGTGAGTGTGTAAACAGTGTCATTTTATTTCGATAAAGTCAAAGCCCATGACAAACTTTTATTTTACCATAAATCCACAAAACCAGGATAATCAGCACAACAAACAAAGAGTCTGTGTATATTATAACAAGTCAAATAACAAAAGACAGAAGTGGAGTGTGACTGATATGGTACATTTCAAATGAAACAACTCATGTCACGGAAAATAATGATGCATTTTTTGTGTGTCAAAACCTGACTGGATTGACACTACTTTACAGCAATGATATTAATTCTCATCTATCATTTGACATAATCTTCTTTCAAACTCAAATCTTTATTTTCTACTTCTTCAGATGAAACTCTGCTTCATTTACTGGCAATCTTCTTTGAACTGGGTCGCAGGAAATGAAAGACCACAACAAATAATTTCAATCGTTGAACATGGGGGGAACATTCATTAAGAGAGAGAGAGAGAGAGAGAGAGAGAGAGAAGAAAGAGAAGATCGATTATTATTCCAAATATGGGAGATAGAGAATATATACATCTCCCACTTCATCTAGCCACTGATTCAACAGACAGAGAGAAAACGAACATCAGAAGATACACTGAAAGTCAGTGGAAAGGCTGAAAAAGTAAAACTGACCAGAGAAAAAAGTGTGTGACACCAGGATGGACTTCCATTATAGCTCTTCATATATATTTTAGGTCTAGCTGTTACCAAAACTACAAAATACAGTACATCACCAAAGCCCACTGGGAGGCCAGTAACCCAAGGTCTGCAGCAGACGGCCACTGTGCAAACAGTGGTGAACAGAGCATTGCAGGTGCTGCACAACAAAAGAAAACCCCTGCATCTTCAGCACCCGGCTACTTCCATCAGTTTCTCTCGGAGGGTGTTCTCCAGCTTGACGGCATCTGCCGCAAACTTTCGGATGCCTTCCGCCAGTTATCGGTAGCCATCTCATCTTCGTTCATCTGCCAGCGGAAGACTTTCTCATCCACGTGACCTTAGGGAGGTCCATCTTGGTGGCTTTTTTCATTGTCCAAATGCTGAGTGACTTGCTCTGGTGACTGGGAGAGTTTCTCCAGCAGGGCAGGCCTGAACAGAACGGAAATACAACTGTTTAAAATGTGTGCATTTGAGGAACTGAGAACTGACATTTCCTTCCATAATTTTCTTTTTCCCACAACAATTTACTGTTTCAGTTCTCCTGTCCATTGTCACTGTGTGTGTGCATGTGTGCGTGTGCGTGTGTGTGTATTTGTGTGTGTGCGTGTGTGTGTGTGTGTGTGTGTGTTGTGTGTGTGTGTGTTGTGTGTGGGTGTGTGAGTGAGTGTGCATGTGTTCATGCCCTTTCATTCTCTGTCTTTTTACTGTGATATTTGACAATAAAATTTGATGACAGGACAGCATGAGATCAAGGAGGGCGAACAAAGTACAATGGACATGTGAGCACAGTGCTATGTGCACTTGAGGTTGTATAGTTAAATACATCAGCAATAATGAAATTTGGTGGCGCTGTGAAATCAGCAGTGACAAGACCTATGCCATCAGCTTATGAAAATGTCAAATGTCTCAATGTCAAAACAACACCAACAAAGATACTAATAATATGAAGATTTACCAATACAAGAAAATGTGTGTGTCCAAGTAACTTTTCAAGCACTGTGTGTGCATCTTTCTGGTTAATGTTGGCCACTAATGATTCCAAATTTTATCCTTCCTTAACTATGTTTTACTCTTCATGTTAACAAGCGTATGTCAGTCAGCATGGAGTCACCACATTCAAACCATTTCAGTCGACACTGACAATGTAAGAAAGTCCAAATACATCCTTCATAGGACACACTCTAAGATAATGTGAAGAAAGTGTCAGGATGATTTTGAGTATGAACTGGCAGGCAGAATTAAAATAACGAACACATCGTTAGGAGGTTTTCATGGAAAGTGAAGAGCTAAGAAAGAACATCATGCAGTAACCAGACATGCTCATTGTTCCAATGATTTGTTTAACATACAACTGCCCATGATCCATGAAATTGATGGAAAGGAAAAGCCCTTGACGAAATCATATCTGTAACAGAGTGACAAA
>JADBJO010004389.1:31397-43897 GCA_016801955.1 Conus betulinus | reverse complement strand
ACTGTATTCTTTACTCTCTTGGACAGTCTAGTAATAGGTGACGTACACTTATAGTTTTCCCCACACATACATGTAACATTTTTACTGTATTTGGTTCGAAGTGAATTTAAACGCATCCTATGAATTAAAGTTACTACCTCTCTCGATGTCGTATTTTCAAATTTGTCTAACTGAGTCTTGGGGTGGATGTCGGGATTTGGTTGTATACAGTTGTGATAATATTGGCTATCTGTGTCTTCCAATAATCTCTTGAAACTGTTAAAGGATGCTCTAGTAATTAAAGTATAACATTCTGATAGGTCTAGCGGAATGTTCAGAGTAGTCGTTCCTTCAATATTGCGAGCTGCTCTTCGAGCAGCTTGATCAACTTTCTCGTTTGTTGAAATTCCACAATGAGAGGGCACCCAACAGAAAGTCACATTTATTCTTTTCACTGATAGGAGATGTGTCACGTAATTAATTTCTGTAATAGTCTCACAGCGGATCTTTGGATTTAAAGCCTGTAAGGCAGAAAGGGCTGACTTTGACTTTGAGTCACTGCACAGTAAAAGTGGACAATTTTCTATGGAAGAATTTAAAAAACATACTTTAGGGACATTAAATAGCAACTAATTCTGCAGTAAATATTGATAAGTGTTTGCCAAGATAAAATAATTCCTCCACTTTTAATTTTGGTATTATAAAAGCTGCTCCTGTTCTTTGGTCATCTAACACTGAGCCATCTGTAAAAATTTGAAGATGGTCCTTATATTGATTTTCCATATGAGAATTTACATAATTTTTTAAAAGATATGGTGGATCGTTTTTGTTCAGTTTAGTATAGTTTGTGTCATAATTTTGCTTTGGTTGTTCCCATTTGGGAATTGGTGGAAAGGACGGATTGCCAGCTATTTTACTTTGGTTGATGTTGGCGTTTTTGAGAAGAGTAGATGTGTGTATGACTGAATAGATTTTGCTGATTTTTATGTCTTTTGCTCTTTTAGCAAAATCTGTATCTGAATTTAGAGATACTTCATTTGTGCAGAAACTTTTTTGTGAAAGGTTCTTTAAAACAAATTTGGTGGAGGGACACTTTTCGAAAAACTCGTTCAAAGGTAAAATTCCAATTTCATAGTAAGTCCCAATATTGCAGGTATGTGTGGGAACTCCAAGAGCAAGTTTATACGCTTTGCAGTCTACACTTTGTAACTTATTAAGTAGATGCTGTGGAGCGCTGAAGAAGACTTCTTGAGCATAAATCAATCTAGACCGCACAAGAGCAGAAGACAGGAGTGTTAAACTCTCTTATCTTGTCCCCATTTTTGTTTGCCTATGATCTTTAGAAAGTTTAAACTTTTTCTTGCTTTATCAAAAATATATTCAATATGTTGGTTCCATGAAAGTTTTGATGTTAAATATACTCCTAAGAATTTAACAGATTTGACGTATTGTAAGACCGATCCATTCAGGGTAAATTGTGGAAGTTTGTCTGGGTCATGTCCAGAGTTAAAAAGCATTAGATTTGTTTTTTGCTGCCGACAGTGTCAATCCATTTTCATGTAGGAAACTACTGATATTGTTTAATTCATGTTGATATTTGATCTTTATGTAATTTAAGAATCTTAATGAGGTTTTTCTTTTCATAGTCACTTTCATCCACAGACATATGTCATCAGCAAAACTGTGCTAAAACTACGTCTTTGGACAAGCCTTTGGTTATGTCTGCAATTAGGATATTAAATAGGATTGGAGATAATACTGATCCTTGTGGGAGACCCATTTTTCCAGTGTTCTAGTGGTGGAATATGTACGCTCTATTCTTGTTTGAATCACTCTGCTTTGAAGGAAAACTTTGATATAATCATACATGGTTCCATTTATTCCAATAGTTTTCAGTTTATGCAAAAGTCGTTTATGCCACACTTGTTCGTACGCTTTCCTTATGTCAAAGAAAGTTGCCAAGATGTTTTTACGTCTTGCGAATTGCTGTTTGACATGTGTTGTGAGTTTCACTAGATGTTCTGTTGCTGATCTGCCTTTCTGGAAACCAGCTTGATTTATAGGGATAATTTGATGTTTGTTACAAAATAAAGTAATCTGTTTAGAACAATTCTTTCCATTAGTTTGCATGTATGCGACGTTAGGGCAATTGGGCGGTAGCTGTTTAGGTTACTGCGCGGTTTTCCTTTTTTATGCATAGGAACTATGATAGAATGTTTCCATAATGAAGGCAAATTGCCATTTTCCCAGCATTTTTTGAATGAAGACCGAGATAAAAACGTTTAACGTTTAGATGGGACATGACGCAGCATTTCATTAGAGATTCCATCTAAACCCACTGATGTTTTTTTTGTTCCCAGATTAGCAAGGCATTCTTCTACTTCTTGAACTGTTATGGGTGCATTCAGATAGTGGTTTATTACAGGATTTGGATCGTTCTCGGTGAAGTCTTCTTCTTGCTCTCTGTGCTGTCTATTTTCTGTTGATAAACTTTCTTTGCTGCCATTTTTGGCGAATATGTCAACAAAAAGCTTCGGCCTTTTCTAGATTAGAAGGGAAAAATCAGAGTTTGGGAGCTTGACAGGACATTTTGGCAAGTTCACTCCATTTTTCATTGTTCTCAACTTTTCCCACACTTTTTGAAAATCTTTATAATTTGTTATTTCATTCTTACAAAAGTTCAACCAATATTGCTGTTTTGCTTGTGCTGTGATGTGATTAAATTTATTTTTAGCTCTTTTTTTCTCAATAAGCTTTTTAGCGCGCTCTTCTCCTTTGCTTCGTAAATATTCTCTCAGTTTGATGTTTTTCTCCTTTTTTTCTTTTTTCACACGTCTCATTCCACCAGACATTACCTATGTGCTTTTTGAACTTGATTTAGCAGGTTTTTTCATAGGTATTGACTGATTCGCAGCAGAAAGCATAGCATTCTGAAACCGATCGTATAGGTCGTCAATAGTTTGTGCATCAAGTTCTTTTGTGTCGACGTAGAAACTTTTTAGTGATTCCGTGAATTTACCCCAGTTAGCTAATTTATAATTATATTTTGGGATTTTTTCTTTTGTTAAATCTATTGGTTCAAGCCTTGTAGTTTCGAAGGTAGTAATGATTGGAATATGATCACTGTTGAGTGTGTCATCGAGGGTTTGCCAATCACAAAGTGGTGCTAGATCTGGAGAAATTAAAGTTAGATCTATTGCACTTGCTTGTGCTTAGGATTGTCAGGAACACGTGTTATTCTCCCATCGTTCAAAAGATATAAGGACGAGTCGACTAGATTTTCAATAAAACGGTTACTAGTAATCAACTGGCAATCTTTTTCCCAAAACGTGTGTGTGTGTGTGTGTGTGTGTGTGTGTGTGTGTGTGTGTGCGTGTGTGCGTGTGTGTGTGTGTGTGTCCACCGTCCTCCCAGTCTTCACAAAATTCTAGTCTGCCTCATGAAGTCCCTGTCTATTCTTCAGATGTCCCACTAGGGGATGTTCTGCCATACCACGCCCGTCGGGTACTTGACCTTCGATGGTGTGCGCGCTGCTGTTGCCTTCAACATAGGTCATTGGTCTTATGTTCATTGCATTGAACTCGAGTTGGCTACGGCAGCCAAGTGATGGAGGTGAGATTTCATTGCACAAGTTACCGCCAATGGTGAAGTAGTTAGCGTGGAGGACTCCTGGCTGGGAGGTCCTGAGTTCGAGACCCATCAGAGCCATTTAATGATTTATTTATTGGACTTTTCTGCCCCAGTCGTCTCCTACCCAGGGCTGAGTTTGCTATGGGCCCAGCTTGGAAGACTGGGACCACGCATTCGAGTTTTATCCACTTGCTTCCCTCCCCCACCCCTCCCCAAAGTCTCCTCATGCTGTCTGTCTGTAATCACCCTCTCCACCCCTCCACCTTTCAAACACACACACACACACGCACGCACGCACGCACACACACACACACACACGCGCGCGCGCGCGCGCAAAACACACACACACACAGACACACACAGAGTCAGACACTCACTCACTCACCAGAGAGAGAGAGAGAGAGAGAGAGAGGAGAGGGAGCTATCATTATAATTAGATGACCCCGATTATCTGTTAATCTGTCTGGTCTGGGAATGCTCTCGCCTTCGTCTGAAAAGTTTCAGTGATAAGAGACAGACTGGTACACAAAGACAGATGCACGCACACACACACACACACACACACACACACACACACACACACACACACACACACACAACATACGAATATGAAGATTTATTTGGATTAAGGCTATAGCCCATACTGAAGGGTGGTACCCGCAATATATGTAATATCATTATCATCATGAAAGAAAATGAAAAGAGAAAGCAAGTACATATGCATCATAAAATGATATTAAGAATACACAGTACGTGGACATTTTTGTGCTTCATGAGAGAGAGAGAGAGAGAGAGAGAGAGAGAGAGAGAGAGAGAGAGAGAGAGAGAAACTGAAGAAGTTCAACCCCGCAGGTACGTGTTGTTTTGGCAATGGGAAGATCAAAGCACAGCATTTTTCACCCGAACCTTGAGCTGTGCAATACCCCAGAAAGGACCGCCACCTCTCAGACCTTACTGTGGTGTCTTCATGCCTGAAACGTCAGGCCAGGGACACGGGAAGATTTACAACGTGTGGGAACAAAATATCATAGGAAAGCCAGAACTGTTGCGCTTTGTGAATTCAAACCAAGAACCTCATCCAAATTCTCCGATCAGAAAGCGGTCCGTTTCCCGCCTTACGGTCACGCGGTCTTTCCGGTGTCCCACGTGACGTGCCCCTCTGAGCGACGGTATGCAAATGAATCGCACGTGACGCACGAGTTCCTAGCGTGTGACGTAGAAAGCGATTGTTTGGTGAGCTCCTTGCTGGAAGCACGTGAGACGTGCCTGTCTTTCTTTGACCATCCCGCTCCCCCCCGTCCTTCTCGTGCAAGAATCAGATACAGGAAGTGCCTTACATGTTGGTGTGTGTGACCACCGACCTGACTGCAGTGATCACAGTGACGAGGACTTCTGTGTGCATTCCCCGTGCATCTCGCACCTGACCTTCGACTGCGAAGAAGAGTACAAGCATCAGGTACGTGGCAGTCAATGGTGATGTGTCCTTTGTGTTACAAAACTTAAAGAGTAGAATAGTTTCAAAGTGAGGTGACTGCAGGCGGAAATAATATTACTAGAAATGACTAGAACAGTCGTTAAGCAGCAAATAACCAACTGGTTTCCGATCACCATTACAAATATATGAGTTTAGTCTGAACTGTTGTCAGCTTGATGCATAGGTTATAAAGTTTCAGTCCCCTCCCCCCCCCCCCCCCCCCCCTTTTGAAGTGATGCAGGTCTGTAAGGCACCATCTGCCAACATGAAGGTGTTTTTTTTTTTAATGTGTCCCTTCTGTCTCAATATGATGCCAGTAATGTCCACTGATTGAGCTTCATAGTTGAAGACAAACAAAGCAAAACAAAAGCAAAACAAACAACAACAACAACAACAACAACAACAACAACACCTGTCGGTTATGCCTTCCATGACTGCTTCTTTTAAACTGATCGATAATTCTTTGTCCCCGAATGTCACCCTGACCTTCCCATGATATCCAGTTATGTTTAGATTGTCTGACGGACGCTTTGTGACCTCAGTGATGCTTGGTGATGTGAATTGATAGAGACGTGTCCAGTGGTTGATACTGTCCATTCTGGACCTCCTCTGCCTAACTGTAGGACGTCCAGCCTCCATGGTGCCCAGGTCTTGGACGGCGACTCGGGGCAGCACGGTGTGTCCGTTCCTGAAATTGAAAATGCGGTCACGATCTTAAGGGAGCGAGAGGTGCATGCGTCCCCCACCCACACTACGAGTACACCCACTGATGTGAATATATAGACACAGTGAACATGTGTGGACTCATATGTAAAGAATTTGTAATCAGAAAAAAAACCGTTCTTTTTACAGATCAAACCACACTTAGCTACACGCATTCACAATGGAATAAATATGCAAGCAACCGTATCAACATCCTAGTTGTCTGTCTTAAAGAATTTGTAACAAAGAAAGGACAAAAATAAACAAACGAAAATAAAGAAGGAAACATTCATTTCACAGATCAAACCACACTTCAGCTACACGCATTCACAATCGAATGGATAAATACACAAGCAGCCGCATCAACATTCTAGTAGTCTGTCTTACAGATTTTGTAAACCCCCCCCCCCCCCCCCCCGAAAAAAAAAAAAAAAAAAAAAAAAAAAAAAAAAGAATAAAGGAACCATTTGTTTCACACATCGAATCACCCTTCAGCTACGCGCATTCACTATCGAATAAATAGATACTCAAGCATTCACGTCAACATCCTGGTAGTCTGTCTTACACAGTCATACACACATAACACAAATAAACCATTACATCAGCTGATGATGATGGATTCTCCCATCGTGTCCACAGACGCTGTATGGAATGGAGTCCTGCAAGGATGGGCCCTGTTTTCTCAGATTCCTCTTTTCTTGATGGCGGCAACTCTGTTGTGCTTGAATGTCTTTGTGCCCTGGGTACACCATTACTTCCACTGTGTTCTCTCAAGGGCAGCATCGTCCCTGGAAGCAGTGTCGATGTTGCAGCTTCTGAGGTTGGCTTCAAGGTGTCTTTGTATCTCTTGAGAGGCCTTTCTTGGTCACGTTGCCTTTCTTTCAGTTGTCCATAGAGCGACAACTTTGGAATTCTGCTGTTCCCTTTATGGACAGCGTATCCTGCCCATCGGAGCTGGCTTTTGATGAGTATACACTCAGTGCTGGGTAGGCTACACTGCTTCTGGACCTATAGCTTGACACTCTAGTCTTCCTGTTTGATGCTGCAGATCTTGCGCAAGCATCGATGATGGAACTGTTTGAGTTGTTGGATGTGTCAGCAGTACATGGTCCAAGTGTCACAAAAATAGAGAGCACTCAAAAGCACAGGTCTGTACACGGCAACCTTTGTGCGCAGTTTGATGCCATGGTCTTGCCACAGACTCTTTGAGACTCTGCTAAAGGCAGAGCTGGCCTTTTATATGCGCAACATTACTTCTGGATCCAGAGATCCGTTGTTGCTACAGTGCTATCCAAATAGCTGCACTTGTCAACAGTTTTGATGTCTGTGTTGTTGATGACAACAGGTGGTGGTGGGGGCACTGCCAGCTCCGGACAGTCAAGGTCGGAGCATGGCCTCGGTCTTACCAAGACTGATTGTAAGTCCAAAGCATTGACAGACCCTTGCAAAGCGATCTGTGATGCACTGGATACCTTCATGGGAGTGCGAAGTCAATGCACTGTCAGCTGTAAAGAAGAACTCTCTCAGAAGGCATCAAATGGCTTTAGTCTTGGCCGAAGCCGTCGAAGGTTAAAGAGTTTACCATCTGAATGAACTTGTTGATCTTTAGGTTGTTTTGATCGATTCAGTCTCTATGTTTGTGTTCAACAAAGTCCAGGGTGTCAGCTGCAGCGTTGTACAGGGATTCTTTGAAGGCTTTCCATTCCTTGCCAGTGTTCGACAGACATTCCTGGATCCTTTCTTGCAGAATGTCTCTGCAGTGTGCTCTCTCTCTCTCTCTCTCTCTCTCTCTCTCTCTCTCTCTCTCTCTCTCTCTCTCTCTCTCTCAACGCACGTACAATAGAGATAGAAACACTATTATACCTATCTGTATCTGTCTACTTATAAACACAATATAATAGACATAAAAAACACCATGTTATATATCTATCCGTCTATCTGTCTATCTATCTATCGATCGATCGATCGATCGGTCGGTCGATCGATCTCTGTATCTGTCTATCAACGCAAATAAAACAGAGATAAAAACAAACAGACTCATCAAAATATTCCCACCAGTTCGACCTTCCAATGTCTTCTTCAGGGGACTTTAATGACATACATACTCGAGTATTCCAAATCAGAGATAATTTACAGTGAACACAGACACTCTTGAGCAGCATGTGCAGATAACACATTCCCACCCTCAGAGCGCGAAGCACCACATGAAATCCAGAGCTTGCAGCAGTCTGCAGCGCCAGAGGAAAAGTTCAATGAAATCTACCAACACTTACTGAGGTAAAAATTGGTTAAGAAAGCTAGAATTAGATATTCACCTGGTCCCCCAAAGAATAGCCAGTCTGCTGTATAGGAGATGTCCCAATGTGTTTGAGTGGCTCCATAAAATGATGAGATCAGCTCGGAGGAAGCTGAAGACCAGCGACCAATGGGTGATAGCAGCTGGTGGATTGTAACTTCCCTCCCCCCCCCCCCCCCCCCCCCCCCCCCCCCCTTCCCACCGCCCCCACGCGCTTTCTGTGAAAGATAAGTTTGGAGAAGTCTGTAGTGCTACGCCTTGTCATGACGGTTGGTAGGTTACAAGAGAACCTGCCAACAGTGCATTTCAGAAATTTAGGGCTTGTTAAATAGGAAGAGAGCTACCATACAATGTCATGTTATCTCCATGGAAGTTTCAGAGCCATCTTCATTGTCTCTTAATAAGTAAAACAGCGAAGACATACCCTCACGCACTGGTGGAAATTCTTTGTAATAAAAGGAACATGCAAATGCACTGATCCCCACCTTATAATCTTACTATCTTCAAGGATATGTTTTTGCAATGGCCCATAGGGAGATACTTTTTTATATGGCGGGTATAGTCTAATGTGCCCTCCCTCGGAGTGTTAGCTCGGCTGGATTCTTTTTTTGTTCTCTTTTTCTTTTTGAAAATCCAGAAGATTTTGTCGTGAACGTTTGTTTTTTTTTTTGCACCCCGCACCACAGGGTTTCATGCTCTTAATTTTCTTTCATGAGGTAAAAGAAATCAATGCTGAACTCAGACAGGATTCTGAACGTAGCCAGACACATCATCAAAAGTTACAGTATTAAAGGTTTGTTCTTTAACTGGTGAGGAACGTTCGAATGCAACCAGTGCATGTCAGCGTAAAAGAAATGTGAAAATCCACAAATTTACTGCACACTTTGAAATACCAGGAAGCAAATTTTCTTTTTGAAAAAGGTCAGTCTTCCGTGAAATATTATTATCATTAAATGCACAATCTTAAAATTTTAATCAGAATATTAATTAGCTATAATGGATGAATAGTGGGGTGTTGAAAAGAAATGGGAGTTTTCTGACGATTTCACAAATGTACTGATAGAGATTTCGATGCGGCTCATGCATAGACAGAATCTGTTGAATGTTATTGATCATAAAATGTTAATAGTTTTTTGGACCATAAGAAGAGAGACCCATAATAGTGAACAGTGTATACTGACTACTGGAACAGTTAGATGACAACAGGCTTGTCTGAATCAGTTCAACACTGTACACTGTCACCTGTATGCTTTTCAGTGTATACCCAAACACCAGCGTTGTAACTATGTGAACATTGTGTTTCGGGCAGTGATGAGAAGCATTGTGACTGGCAAAAAATATATTATCTTAGACAGTTTAAGGGGGCTCCGCCTCCGCCAGCCATCGTCGACATGGAATCCAGGGGACTGCTTGTGATCAGTCCTCTCCGCACAGCTGAGCACAACACATCCTGTCCCTCAACTCACTTCCAGTGTCTCTCTCCCCCCGGTTACTGCTGCTGTCTGCCGGTCTACCTGAGGTGTAACAAAGTGTTCGACTGCAGAACATGAAGATGAAGCAGACTGTGAGACGTACGAGTGTCCTGGTTACTACCGCTGTCGCCAGGCCCATGTGTGCCTGCACGCCGAGCACATGTGTGACGACAGGTATGGCCAGTGCCCTCAGAATGACGATGAGCTGTTTGTGTCACTTCACCTGTCCACCCTGCTTGCAGGTGCTTCGGGATGGCGTTTTACTGCAGCCAGAGTTTTGCTGCTGCTGACAATCCGGAACTCCGGTTCTTAAACGCTGACGGAACGAACATGACCCTGACGGACTTGGTGCTCAACACCATGTTAATTCATGTGAGTTTATCCAATTGCTTTTTGCTTCATGTTCAAGCACCAGAGCTTCCAAACCTTAAAAGTCTCGACTTGAGTCAAAATCGCCTACTCCACCTTCATGCTGACGACTTGGAAAAGATAAAAAGTGTAGAAAACCTGATCTTAGCTGATAACCCTCTTCAGTTTCATTCCAGCGTGCCAGCCATAGCTGAGCTTGAAAATCTGATAGTGCTAGATTTGTCAGAAATTCATATCAGTCAATTGAATGCCAGCAAGTTGAGGAATCTGATTCATATTCAGACCTTAAACCTGTCCAACACCGGGCTGAACCACGTTGTTGATGGAGGATTCCAGCCACTGAAATCTGTTCGTTCTTTAGAGACCTCTGGCAGTGCCCCCTCCAGCAGTTTCCTCCAGATATTTTCTACCAGTTAACAGAACTGGAATCGGTGACATCCTCGAACCACAAGCTGTGCTGCCCAGCTGTGCTCCCCAAACAGTTTATTAACCCACATGGTGTCAGTGTAAGTCTCAGTCTGACCCTGTGTCTTTCCTGCGACCATCTGCTTCAGAGTCAAGTACTCAGAATTTCTTTAGCCCTGCTTGCCGCCGTTACCCCTGAGTGGCAATCTTTCAGCCTTATTTTACTGGGTTATCATTCGGAAACACTTCCAGTCATTTGGCTGTGGGGTGTTTCTGCTGCTGTACTTGGGTGTGTCTGACATTTTACGAGGCATGTATTTGATGATCATAACGGTAGCAGATAGAGTGTTTCAGGGTACGTACTTGTGGAAAGACGTCCTGTGGAGATCCAGTGTCACGTGCACGTCTGCCGAATGGTGTTCGTCCTGTCGGCTCAGGTGTCTTTCTTCCTGATCTGTGTGATGACTCTGGACAGAGAGTGTTGGCGGTTTGTGAGTCCCTGAACCGCTTCTGCTTTGTCCCCAAATCAGCTCACCTGGTCAGTTTGGTGATATGGATCACTGGCCTTCTTTTGGCCGCACTTCCCCTGTCCTTTGAAACACCGCACTGGAGTTTCTACGGTCACACACTGCCTTGTGCCTGCCAGTTCCCTCTCCAGGGAAAGACCTCAACGCCCATTCTTTACACCTGAACCACATTCGTCGCCATCCATCTCATTCCTTTGTTCTTCTGCTTCTCTTCCACTTCAGTCTGTGTCCCGTCGTGGTCGCAGCTCAAGGCTTGATTGGCTGGACTCTGAACCGGACGTTGATCATAGCGACAGATTCCAGCGGAAGGACCCTGGAGCTGCTGGTCGCCAGAAGACTCCTCGCCGTAGTGGTGTCCGCCACGGCGTGCAGGGTTCTGGTGGGAGCGTTGTGGATGTTGGCAGTGAGGAACAGTAGCGTTCCAAGTGATGTACAGGTCATTGTGACTGTCCTGGGTCTGTCGGTCAGCCCAGCTCTCAGCCCGCTGCTCTATGCGGTCAACGTGTTTCTGGAGCACAGGAAGAAGCGGTCTGAACAACTGTTGCTGACCATCCTGGCACGGCAGAGAGCCAGTCAACAGCACACACAAACCACAAGAGTGTGCGTAAAGCAGCAGGACTGATGTTACTTCATTCAAAGAACAGTTGACATGAGGAAAAACAGTGAACAAATCATTATCTTTTTCATCGACTTGCTACAATTTTCCCACGACAAGAACATGTCTATCTCCAGTTTAAGAGATGAAAAAAAAAAAAAAAGCCCTTGTGGATTTCTGTTGGATTTAGTTTTCCATCGGTTCCATGTACATTGGTCCATATGTTTGATCTGACATGCGAGTATTTTGTTGCTGTTGTTAGATTGCTGCGATGTCTGTGCCGAGTGATATCTTTATACATGCTAATAATATCAAAGGCAAAGACGAGAGTGCTTTGCAGAGTGCAAAGTCTCTGACGTGAAAATGAGAGAACTCCTGGGTTCGAATCCTAGACATAGAATTTGTTCCCACCTCCCCCGTCAGTTCTACTCAGCATTGACCTAAGCTACTTTCAACGCCCATCTAGCGCCGAATTTGAGAAGATGAGTGATTGCTTGTTCTCCGTTTTCATTATCCTGAATGTTGTTTATCTTGCCTGAACAAGAAGACCTAAAAAGTCGATACACGTCGTGTTTTGTCTTGTAATTTGTCTGTCCATGTTAAACGGGCGGGGTTACTTTAAATTCCTTTTAAAACTAGATTCCGAAGGTCTGATGACAGAGACAATGACTCTAATTGCCACACACAGTATGTATCCGACACGCGTAAATTTATGTTAACGTCCGTGGGTGTGTGGTCTAATTGTAAGTGTGTTTTTTACCATTTAAAAGGGAGACAAGAGAGGGGGAAACTTTTGTGAAAGACGTCATAGCAATAATGACGCGTTGCATGCCTCCTTTTAGTTACCGCTTTTAGATCTTTGTATTTTCGGTCATGTAGTGCTATCGTTGATTTGTTTAAAACGTTTGGAAAGTGAATGTATGCCTAATTGTTCAGTATTGTTTTTGGATCGATTGATAATGCGATTGGAATATTCAAGATTATGTTAGAATGTTCACCAGGTTTCCGTAAGTTGCTAGTGCATTGCCGAAGGTTCGAGAATGTTGTAGAA
>JADBJO010004389.1:16397-23897 GCA_016801955.1 Conus betulinus | reverse complement strand
GCCAGACGTACCAGTGTCCTGGCTACTATCGCTGTCGCCAGTCCCGCGTGTGCGTGTCTGCCGAGCACGTGTGTGACGACAGGTATGGCCAGTGCCCTCAGAATGATGATGAGCTGTTGTGTCACTTCACCTGTCCACCTGAATGTAGGTGCTTCGGGTTGGCGTTTTACTGTAACCGGTCTGTCGCTGTCGGTGACCATCCAGAACTTCGCTTCTTGAACGCGGACGGGAGCAACATGACGTTGATGGAATTCACGAACAACACCATGCTGGTCCATGTCAGTTTGGCGTCTTGTTTTCTGTCTCACGTTCAAGCACCTGCTCTGCCTAACTTGATCAGTCTGGACCTCAGCGATAATCTCATCACCTGTCTTCTACCTGGTGACTTCAGTACCCTCAGATCTCTGCAAGTGCTTGTTTTGGCGGGAAACCCACTTGACCTTCAAGACAGTCTCTCTGGTCTGTCCACGTACACCAAACTTCGCGTGTTGGACCTGTCCCGTGTCAGCGTGGACGCAGTGAACGTGGATCCTTTGCACACACTGACTCGTCTGGACCAGCTCAACCTGTCGGGCAGTGGAGTGCGTCACGTGCACGGCTCGGGTTTCCGGGTTCTACGATCGTTGCGCTCTGTGGATCTCTCAGGCTGTCCGGTAATCACCTTTCCTCCACAGCTGTTCCACAATCTTCTCAAACTTCGGTCCGTTACAGCCAGCAATTATAAACTGTGTTGCCCAGCGCTTCTTCCCAAGAAGTTCAGCCCCAAGTGGTGTCGGGTTCCGAAAGACGCCGTGTCGTCCTGTCAGAATTTGATGCAAGTCACCTCCACCGCGTTATCCTGGCTCTGCTAGCCATGCTGGCGTTGGTGGGAAACCTCACCAGTTTCCTGTACCGCACCGTCTTCGACAAAGGAACGCGCGGCGGTTCGGATTCGGCGTCTTCTTCGTCCTGCATCTGTGTGTGTCTGATTTCTTGATGGGAGTGTACCTGATGGTGATCGGACTGGCTGACTACAGGTACAAAGACATCTACCTGTGGAACGACGACTACTCCTGGAGACACAGCATCACCTGCAGGGTGGCCGGGTTCCTGTCTCTCCTGTCCTCTGAGGTGTCCGTCTTTCAGATCTGCTTCATCACCGTGGATCGCTTCCTGGTGCTGCGCTTTCCCTTTCAGCCAGTTCCACTTCACGCCGACGTCAGCGCATCTGGCCAGCAGCGCCGCCTGGTGGGCGGGGTTTGTGCTGGCAGCCACGCCTCTGACCCCTGTGACGTCACACACTGGCAGTTCTACAGCCAGACCGGCATCTGCATTCCGTTGCCCATCACCAGGACCGAGTTCCCAGGACGGCATTACTCCTTCGGTATCTGGATCGCCCTCAACTTCGTCCTCTTCCTGTTCATAGCTTCGGGGCAGGTGTTCATCTACTGGTCGGTCACCTCCAACACGTTGACCGGCTCTGGCACCATCGGCAGGAAGTCCACGGACCAGTCATCGCTCGGCGGCTGATCACCGTGGCCGTGTCGGACTCGCCGCTGCTGTTTCCCATCGGCGTCCTGGGGATGGCGACGGTCGGAGGCGTGGACGTTCCGGGGGAAGTCAACGTCATCATGGCCGTCTTGGTGCTGCCGCTCAACTCGGCCCTCAACCCGTTCCTGTACACCGTCAACGTCATTCTGGAACAGCGGAGGAAGAGCCGTGAGAAACAGCTGATGGTCCTTTTGTCTCAGTTGCAGGACGTTCTGCTGTGAGTTTGCTGTCGGCGTCCGGTTGTTGTCTTCCTCATGACAGCCCTGATATTGTGGACCTTTACAGTCGGCTGGTTTAGAAACAACACGCTCTCTGTCTCTGTCTCTGTGTCTGTCTTGTCTGACAGCCTGACTGCCTGTCTACTGGCCTGCCTGCCTGCCTGCCTGTCTGTCCGTCAGTCTCTGTCTGTCTGTCTGTCTCTCTCTCTCTCTTTGTCTGTCTCTCTGTCTGTTTCTCTCTCTCTCTCTCTCTCTCTCTCTCTCTCTCGGGGGGGGCATGCGCAAGATGGCGACTGGCGAGGTTGACCACCACCAAGCTCTGCAAACAGAGTTGAATTTCAGCAGTATGAGTGAGGTGCAAGATTAGTTTTCATGCATGTGAGTTACCGGATAGTACATTGGTACATTTGTGTAGTAATATGGATTCACTCGAACAGTACAGAGCGAGAATAGGAGGATTTTATATCCGAATGTGTGCTGACATGAACACCGGCAAAAGTGACGAGGCAAAACGCAACACGCGCGGCACAGGTGAGAAGGGAAGAGGGGTCATGACCCCGGATCAGCTGTGACTTTAGACACCTGTGTTCTGGCTTACCTGTGTATGTGCGCTTGCGTTATTCTGGGTTACTGCGCCAAAGACAACGTTATGACAGCTCTGACAGGAAAGAACATTGATGACAGGACACATGTTCGCATGCTCGGTACTGCTGTGTCAGAGAGTACAGTGGGGAAGGAGGGGGACATGGATTTCTGTGTCTGTTCAGTTGGCATACAGCGACGATAGAGACAGGTGTGTGGCTGATGACACTGGCGGTGACACTCCCTCGTTTTCTGTTGCTGTTGCTGGCGAATGACATTTCTCAGAATCCAGGGCCCCTGAGCAACGACAACAGCACGGAAACGGCCGAAATTATGAACGAAGCGACCAGTAAGGCAAGTGGCATGGATCCCGATGTTAGCCATGAGATACTGAATGCCATCAGACATCAGCAGCAGCAGCAGCAGACAGAGATGATGTGTGATCTCGAGCATATCAAAACTGAGCTGGCAAGTGTCAATGAAAAATGTGCAATGATTTCCCAGCGCTGTGACAATATGGAACAGGAACATAAAAGACTGTGTGCAGTGGTTACTGATATGGCGAGAGACTTCACACAAACCAAAAGCAAACCGAAGAAGTGTATGATGTGGTGGGGGAATGAGGGAAGAACTGGAGGGGGGGTACACAGAGAGCTAGATCGGTTGGAAGGCTTTTCCAGAAGAGACAATCTAAGGTTCTTTGGAATTTCTCACATGATGGTGAAGGGAGAGAGGGTCATGAGGAATGTGCCAGAATGATCGTGGATGTGTTGAACAGTGTGGATGGTGATAATGAATGGAGTGTGAATGACATTGTACGTGCTCATCGTGTGGGGAAGGGAAATCCCAGGCCAGTAATAGCGAAGTTTAGGGATTGGGGGAACAAGATGAGAATTCTACGTGATAAACAGCTTCGTGAAAAAAAACTGCGATTGAAAGGCGTTAATATCGCGAACGATCTAACACATCGCCAAGCACAGATTGTATCGGACGCGAAACGGCGAGGGGGGTGGCATACTTTGTAAAGGGGGTGATGGAGGTCCATCCAAAACAAATCGGCAATCGCAGTTATGCAGAAGTCGTGCAAGGTGAGCGTGAGAAGTGCGATTTGACTGAATCGTCAAAAAAAACGGTTTTCTGGCGCGGGTGAAGATCGTGCTTATTGTGACAGATTCGCGCAGTATACATTTCGGAATCGCGAGAGATCCAATCAAAATGCAAACGCAGTCGAATCAGAGTTGACATCGGAACATACTTCCACTCGGTCTGTTAGTTCTAACAATGTGAGTGGAGGGGCTTCCCCATTGCTTGCACGTGACGACGTCAGTAAAGGTGAAGGTCGTGGAAGGGTAGGCCCAGCGCATTCGACACAAACTGGCTCAGCGCGTGGCAAGCAACGGGCTGGAAATGAGACCCAGGCGAAGGGGGATGGTGGGGGACAACGAACGATGAGAAAGTTTGTGCAAAGTCGGGGAAATTCTAACTTTCAAAGACCTTTGCGGTCATCTGCCAATGAAAAGAAATGAGATTTGTCAGACCATCCATCTTATCAGTTTTCTTTTTCTTTCCTATAATGTGGAGAATATTTCCTCCAAAATGTTTGATGCATCTTTTGTTATTATGTGAATTTGTTTGATGTTGTCTGCCTTACGGAAACGTTTGCTGGGAGCACGTTTGATTTCTCCTTTGTGTTTTGTGATTATGTAAAGTTTGTCGCACCGGCTAGAAAATTATCTGTGCATGGCAGACACTCTGGAGGTGTTTTACTTTTAGTCAGGAAAAAAACGTTTGCTCATTTTGTTAAGCAAATACACGTTAATTGTGAGAATGCTCTTGTTTTAAAGATCAATAAATTGTTGTTTGGATGCGAGAAAGATGTATTGTTAGTAGCATGCTACATACCCCCAAGAAGGAAGTCCAGCATACAATGAAAAAAGAAATCAATCAAGGACGGAATTGTTTATTTACAAGAAAGCTTGTCACACATACTAGATAGAGATGATGTTTACATTATGATCTGTGGCGATTTAAACGCTCGAACAGGCCAAGAACAACTGGGAGAACAGGATTTGGATGATTTTGTTATTGGTTTTGATTCTTTTATGGATTCCGATATGTGTGATGTGAATGAGAGTCGTAGTCGTGTGTCAAAAGATACTACAATAATAATTTGGTCGTTCACTTCTTGATTTTTGTTGTCTCTTGATTTAAGAATCTTGAATGGTAGCTGTTCTGGAGATAGGGAAGGTCTATTTACATTCATTTCTCCTGCAGGTAGCAGTGTTATTGATTACTTTATTGTTTCCTATGATCTATTTAATTATTGTGATTTGAGTGTTGAGGACTTTGTTTGTCCTGGCACTTGCCTGTAACACTACGCTTTAAAATTGAGTCTGATCTAGTGAGTGAGGAACCTATAGTGCATGAAGAGGAAAAGGTGGTATGGTCTCATGAATTCATGCAGCAATATAAAGATGAAATATGTTCTGATGATTTCAAAGAATGTTTACAGAAGTCTATGTCCCTTATTACCACTAATATTAATGAGAGTATTACGACCTTAGTGAAGGGTTTATATGGAGCAGCAGCATGCATGATAAGAATGGTAGGTAAAAAGAAACGTAATCAAGATGACTGGTTTGATGATGAGTGTAGGAAAAAGAAACGTTCAGTTAAAAGACGGCTTAGATCTTATCTGCGTTCAAAAACCAATCTTGTCGAGCGGAAACTGCTATATGTTAATGAGTTAAAAGAATATAAGGATTTACGGAAAGACAAAAAGTTGAGATATGATGAAATCTCGATTAAGAAAGCTGAAGGAGTCAATAAGTGATCATAGATACTTTTGGTCAACAATCCGCTCAATTAACAGAAAAAAAACATTGTATGTAATGAAATCCCTATAGATCTTTGGTATGATCACTTTTTTGAAGTTTTTCATAATTTTGGTGAATCCGGAGTTGATGATCATGTTGAGGAATTTCTGAGAATTTAGACAATTATTCCCATGAGCCCTTGTTTGAAGACCCCATAACAAAAGAAGAAATTTTAGGTAGTATTGATAAGTTAAAACAAGGTAAAAGTGGGGGACCTGATAAGATCATAGCTGAAATGCTTAAATATGCTTCCGATGTCATTAGTGATTTCCTGGTTAAGCTTTTTAATGAATTGTTTGACAATGGTGTTTTCCCACGAGAATGGTCCAAGTCAATAATAGTACCTATTCATAAGAAAGGCGATGTAAATAAACCGGATAATTACAGGGGAGTTTCTTTGACCAGTGTATTAGGGAAAGTATATACCAACATTCTGAATAGACGTCTGGTCACATGGGCTACAAGAGAAGAAAAAATAATGGAAGAACAAGCAGGTTTCAGAAAGGATTACAGTACTGTTGATCATATATTTATTCTGTTTACTTTGGTACAAAGGTATTTATTGAACAACTCCAAATTTTATGTAGCCTTCGTTGACTTTAAAAAGGCCTTTGATTCTGTTAACAGGAATAAATTATGGGACGTTCTGAGAAGGTCTGGAGTGAATGGGAAGTTATATAAGTCATTAAGAGCTATTTATGATACAGTTACATCATGTGTCCGTGAAAAAGGTTTTTATTCAGAGTATTTTGATTGCCCACAAGGCGTTAAACAGGGGTGTATTCTTAGTCCACAATTATTTTCTTTATTCATAAAAATGAGCTAGCTATAGAGATATCAAAAAAGGGAAAAAAACATGGGTTTCAGTTTGTTGCGGGGGGAATTTGAAGTTTTCTTATTACTTTTCGCTGATGACGTTATTCTTTTTTCTTATACTGTAGTGGGATTACAAAATCAGCTAAATTTACTTAAACGAGAAGCTGATCGATTAGATTTAAAAGTCAATTTAGAAAAGACAAATATTATGGTTTTCAGGAAGGGTGGGTATTTAGCTGAGAGAGAACAGTGGTGGTATGGGAGCAGCAATAACATTACAATTACAAATTCTTTCAAGTATCTTGGCATGATTTTTACAACAAAATTGAGCCTAAATGTGGATGGTCAGAAATGTGTCGTAAAGCTAAACGTGGAGTAATAGAGATTTGCCGATGTATGAGAAAACTTAATTCTATTGAACCAATGCTGTTTTGGAAATTATTCGATACACAAGTTCAGCCTATAATGACATATGCTGCAGACGTTTGGGGAATTTATGTGAATAATCAGATGGAAAAGATACATAATTTTGCCATAAAACGTTTTTTGAATGTGCCTCTACATGCATCTAATAAAATGTGTCAGAGTGAAACAGGTCGCTTTCCACTGTTATCATAACTGTGGTTAAATGTGTGAAGTACTGGCTCAGATTGTTACGGTACCAATGTCAAGATTAAATAAGCAGGCTTATTGTATGACATTAAATCAGTTAGAACTTGGTCGTCAAAATTGGGCTTTTGAGGTTAAAAAAGTGTGCTTTTAGTTAATGGTTTTGGTATTATATGGATGATGCAAAATGTTGAGGATGAATCCTCTTTTCTTGCAGAATTTAAAGATAGGCTGATTGCATCTTATATGCAAAATTGGCATAGTGATATTGAAGAAAGTCATAAGTATGATTATTATCATTCTTTTAAAGATGTATTTCAAGCGGAACGTTACCTGAATATAATATCATGTAAGAGGCACAGAGACTTACTACTTGCTAGATTCCGAACGAGAAGCATGGGACTTAATGCCAATAAAAGATGGTTTACAAATTCTGAATTAATCTGATTTGCCCAATATGTTTCAAAGAAAATGAAGATGAATATCATTTTGTATTTCGGTGTGAAGAATATAGGAAATTTAGAAAAGATTGTGTGTTTTCAAGTCTCATTTCGGGTTATCCCATAACCTGTCTGCTATTTTGTCATGTGAGAGAGAAGATATTTTGATATCATTTGCAAAGTATTTAACGGATGCTTTCAATTATAGAGAGAAAAAAAACTTAAAGTCTAAATGAAAATGCATTTAAACACGTTTGATATAGAAATATCAGTTTCATGCACATTCATGAACGTTTGATGGATGGTCTTATGTTTGAGAAATTACAAACACTTGTTTTTTTTTGATGATTAAATTTTTCTTTTTGTGTGTGTTTTTCAGTTATGAAGCATCAGACATGTACCCTCTTGGCATAAGGGTTATTTAACCAT
>JADBJO010004389.1:10000-12609 GCA_016801955.1 Conus betulinus | reverse complement strand
GGGTAGCGCTGGGAGTGGGTCGAATCGGTGTTCAGCCGAATTATTTTACTGTTTCGATTCGGGAAACACTAAAGTCGCGTCATAATTTGTGTTTGTGAGGGGTGTAAGTAATCTAGAACTGCAACTGTGTGTGGTATAATGCTGAAGGCAATTGTACGTGAGTTTCAGTTGTATGGTTTGGTCTTATCATAACGGAAAGATAACGTATAGATAGATGTTTTGCAGGGAGTCGTACTATGGAATGAGTGACGCCTGTGGGGACGACATCCATTGTCCTTGCACCTGTCTGCAAAAATGTAGGATGGGTGTTCGTCCGTAGAATCGGCTCAGTGTCATTTCTTTCCTATGGCATTGTGAATGGATCTTGGCAGGAGCGGTGTGAGCGGTGGGTTAATGCTGTACCCGAAGGCGGCGAAAACTTCTCTGCTTTAGTCGAACAAACCAGATCATAGCTCACCTGGGGTCAGTTTGAAAGTGTGTGAAAGGTTAGGGTCAGAAGCCCACGGCGTGCAGGGTTCTGGTGGGAGCGTTGTGGGATGTCGGCAGTGAGGAACAGTAGCGTTCCAATGTGATGTACAGGTCATTGTGACTGTCCTGGTCTGTCGGTCAGCCCAGCTCACAGGAAGAAGCGGTCTGAACAACTGTTGCTGACCATCCTGGCACGGCAGAGAGCCGGTCAACAGCACACAAACCACAAGAGTGTGCATAAGCAGCAGGACTGATGTTGCTTCATTCAAAGAACAGTTGACATGAGAAAAAACAGTGAACACATCATTATCTTTTTCATCGTGACTTGCTACAATTTTCCCACGACAGGAACATGTCTATCTCCAGTTTAAGAGATAAAAAAAAAAACAAACAAGAAAAGCCCTTGTGGATTTCTGTTGGATTTAGTTTTCCATCGGTTCCATGTACAGTGGTCCATAACTTTTGATCTGACATGCGACTATTTTGTTGCTGTTGTTAGATTGCTGTGATGTCTGTGTCGAGTGATATCTTTACATGCTAATAATATCAAAGACAAGAAGACGAGTGCTTTGCAGAGTGCAAAGTCTCTGACGTGAAAATGAGAACTCCTGGTTCGAATCCTAGACATAGAATTTGTTCCCACCTCCCCCGTCAGTTCTACTCAGCAATGACCTAAGCTACTTTCAACGCCCATCTAGCGCCGAATTTGAGAAGATGAGTGATTGCTTGTTCTCCGTTTCATTGTCCTGAATGTTGTTTATCTTGCCTGAAACAAGAAGACCTAAGAAATCGATACACGTCGTGTTTGTCTTGTTGTAGTTTGTCTGTCCATGTTAAACGGTGGAGTTACTTTAATTCCTTTTAAAACTAGGTTCCGGAGGTCTGATGACAGAGACAATGACTCTAATTGCCACACACAGTATGTATCCGACACGTGTAAATTTATGTTTAACGTCCGTGGGTGTGTGGTCTAATTGTAAGTGTATTTTGTTACCATTTAAAAGGGAGACAAGAGAGGGGGAAACTTTTTGTGAAAGACGTCATAGCAATAATGACGCGTTGCTTGCCTCCTTTTAGTTATCGCTTTTAGATCATTGTATTTTCGGTCAGTGTAGTGCTATCGTTGATTATTTAAAACGTTTGGAAAGTGAATGTATGCCTAATTGTTCAGTATTGTTTTTGGATCGATTGATAATGCGATTGGAATATTCAAGATTATGTTAGAATGTTCACCAGGTTTGTAGTTGCTAGTGCATTGCCGAAGGTTCGAGAATGTTGTAGAAACTGAAACATTTGCATATGGTCGTCACGATTTCATTGGTTAAGCTTACTGATATGCAGAATATTCTAGAACAGAATAATTGGGTAGGTTCGAGAGAGAGACAGAGACACGGAGAGAGAGAAATGAGATTCGTTGAAGAGTTCTAGTCTAGAGTTGTTCGCGTCTTCATCGAGTTTGAGTCTGGTCGACGAGAAGCTGTCAGTAGTAGAATATTTGCTTCTGCATGTATGATTGAGTTCCTGTACGACTTATCAAGCCTGAAGGTCAGTGGTTTGTTTTGTTCCTATATTCTTCAACGTGTGTAAATAAACGGATCCTCTTCGTTTCAATACCGCCTGGTGTATTTTGTCGTCTGCGAGCCGAACACCTACCACAGGATCTACAACGAACTCTTACAAGCTATAGTACTGCACTTACCTTGTACTGAGGAAGTCAGAGCGTTTTAGAGTGTAACAGTGTTAAATTTGTACATATTCCTGCTGCTGTGCTTAAATGAATACCTGACAAATATACCTGGCATTGAGTGGACTTGCTCACCATAAAGAAAAAAACTTGTATTATTCCGCCGAATAAAAGAGACAAACAAATCACAAGAGAAAACACAGACGCGTTTCGACCTCTTTGGTCTTCTTCAGGCAAGACAAACAACATTCAGGACAATGAAAACAAAACAGGAGCAATCACTTTTCATCTCACTCAGGGCGCAAAAGTAATTGTCTTAAATAGTGTTTGTCTTGCCTGCTGAAGACCAAAGAAGTCGGAACGCGTCGTGTTTTGTCTCGTAATTTGTCTGTCCCTTTTGTCTGTAGGAATAAAAGAATATTTTTTGTAAGTTTGTTTCAATTTCCGCTTGCAGTCT
>JADBJO010004389.1:0-7500 GCA_016801955.1 Conus betulinus | reverse complement strand
AGTCCCCTTGTGTGTAGCGTTTCCCCAGGGCTCTGTGTTGGAATCTGTGTTACGATTTTATTCTCAACCTTTGTTGGAAATTATTTCATTACCTTTGTTTCTGTTTGTCTGTCTCTGTCTATCTCTGTTCTCTCTGACTGTCTACATCTGTCTCTGTCTCTCTCTCTGTCCCTGTCAGTCTGTCCATCTGTCCATCTGTCTGTCTGTCTGTCTGTCTGTCTGTCTGTCTCTCTCTCTCTCTCTGTCTCTCTCTCTCTCTCTCTCTCAAAACAAAGGATGTGTCAAACTGAGCGTGAATAACCTATATTACTTACGTCATATTGCGACAATTCTAATCGAGTTACACGCACACACTTTTGATTTCTGTTTTTCTTTTTCACACAAAACGGGACAGGGTTCATTCAGTCTCCTCTGTGGGATGGATGGACGCACCCCTTACCCACCCGCTGTGGATAGCTGGGCCTCTCTGACCGTCCCCCCTGACCACCTCCTCATTCTGAAATGGCTCAGCCTATCCCTTACCGACTGTAATTCGATTCCTTGTCGGTGTACGTGGGGGGACGAACGGAACAACACTTCTTCGACAAGTTCTGCGCCCACAAACCTTTCGTCCAATACTTCAGCGAGGATGTCCACCTTCGCTTCATCAGTAGGGAATGTCACATCTGCTCTAAGGGTTTCAACATCGAGTTCTTCATGCCAGTCTGGCACCTGAAGCGAGCGGGGGGCGGCAGGAGCCAGTGGAACTGCACGGTGCCGGGTTTCCAGCGGGACTACGGCAGGTGGTTCCCATGTAATGACGAGTGGGACTGTGTGGATGGGGAGGACGAAGAGGCGTGCTGGTACGTCAACTCCACGATGTGTGGGACCTCCCAGTGGTGGCTGGCCGGGAAGTGCTATCAGCTGATGACGGAGAGCTGCCGTGGACCGAGGCCTCGGAGGAGTGTCGGAGGAGGGGCGGGGCTCTGGTCAGCCTGAACTCGCCCAGTGAGTGGAAGGAAGGTGGTGCGCGAGGTGCTGGCGCTGAAAAGGTCCGGGAAGATTCACATCGGGTTGAGGATTCGGCGTGCTCCAAACATGTAGGATTATATATATATATATATATATATATATATATATATATATATATATATATATATATATATATATATATATGTGTGTGTGTGTGTGTGTGTGTGTGTGTGTGTGTGTGTGTGTGATTTTTTTTTTTTTGTCCACTGTCGAGATTACTCTTTCTGTCTCTACTCTTTCTGTCTCTGTGTCTGTCTCTGTCTGTCTGTGTGTCTGTATCTGTCTGTCTGTCTCTCTCTATCTATCTCTCTCTCATCTCTCTCTCTCATCTATCTATCTATCTATCTGTCTGTCCTATCTCAATCTAGCTACCTCTACCTGATTATACCTATCTACCCACCTACCTACCTACCAACCTACTTACCTACCTGTCTGTCTATCTGTGTCTATCTATGTCTGTATCTGTGTATGTATGTGTGTGTGTGTGTGTGTGTGTGTGTGTGTGTGCGCGCGCGCGCGAGGGCACGCGCGCATTTGTGTATGATATTACTGCAATTTACATGTCAGGTATATATCCACTTTGTTTTTGTAAAGCCAGAGCCCCGCAAACCCTTTAAAATGGGGATTTGGGCGTTCCCCCCCCCCCCCCCCCCCCCCCCCCCCCACCACCAAACGTAGTTATTATTGTGCGTGCCTGTCTGTCCGTCTGTCAGTTTCTCCCTCTTCCATTGCCTTTACGTTATCTTGTATTTCATATTGTTTAGGTATAGAACGTTGCTTCACTGGGTAGATAACACCGTCGCATACTATACTTACCAAATTAGAAGTTCCCGAGACTACTTCTCTTCGCACTGCTTTTACTTCAAATGGGGTCGTTTTTGGGGAGAGTTATGGCGTCTTCCATGAAAATGTGACGATGCCACTTTTCGCCACCAATTCTTGTGTGAATTTGACTCGAAGTCTGGAACCGTCGATGCCAGTCCGGTGCCTGGTGTCACACTTGCCACAGCTCAGAAACAATTTCCTGTGTGTCCGTCACCAGTTGCTCGGCAGGTCACGTGGTCCACGAGTTCCTAGCTTGTGACCTGCAGAGCGAGTGTTTGGTTGGACGAGAGCCTAGGGGGCAATCTTCATGCTCCACTGATCGTGATCCTTCTCCTCCGCCGCCCTCCTTTCTGTGTGGCAATCGGATGCAGGAGGTGCCTTACATGTTGGTGTGTGACCATCGTGCGGACTGCAGCGATCAGAGCGACGAGGAGTTTTGTGTGTACCCCCCGTGCCCTCCCCACATTACCTATGACTGTGGAGACCGCCAGGTAAGTGTGCCTGAAGCAACGAGGAAAGGAAGAAATGAACGAACGAAGAAAGAAAAAAAAAAAAAGAGGAGAACGGAAGAAGAGGAGACAACACAAACAAACAAAATGAGTGAACCAGCACATTTTGTGGTTTCCGTGTCCGTCCACAGGCAGAGAGAGAGAGGGGGGCAAAGAGAGAGAGAGAGAGAGACAGACAGACAGACAGACAGAGAGAAAGGGGAGAGAGAAGGGAGAGAAGAGAGAGAGAGAGAGAGAAAGGGGGGAGGGAGAGAGAGAGACAGAGAGAGGGAGAGACAGACAGAAACAACAAACAAACACAGAGACGGAGAGAAAGAAAATGCCAAAACATGGGCGTGAAAGTGCGTCTGGAATGCAAACTAGTCAATATCCCGATAGTGATCCTGAGCGCGCACTTCAAATAAAATAGTTGGCTCACTACACTTATTTGTTTGACTCATACATGGAAAAGGTGACTCTTTTTTGCGATGGAGAGACAGGTGTTATCTTCCCTTACTCCGTGTTGTCTGGAATAGGGTCTGTTGATGCTGAGATGACCCCTGACCTAGAGCCGGACACCTTTCCACGAACACAGTGACAGAGTGACTGTTCATTGACTGCTCATGCGAAGCTGTCTGGGTTTGAATTATCTCCCTCAGTTCATAATGCGTCCTAGTCCTGTTGCCTATAGGAACTGTCTTGGAAGTGTAGTCTATTCCTTCTGCTACATGAAGAAAAAGAACATTCCTTTTACGTCTTTGCGTCAGTACAACACTGGCACCAAAGAAATAACCCCCAAATTCTCGGACGAAATTTCATAGCGACGAATTTTTTCAATACATGGATATTTTTGTCTAGAAATAACCTCCAAAATTCTTGCGACGAAATTTCATAGCGACGAATATTATCAATACGTGGATATTTTTGTCTGGAAATTTTCCATTCATCTTGCATCTAGAGCATGAAGCATTTGGTGTGACAAAAACAATAAGAGTGAAACAAAAAGAAATCAAAGAGAGTATGGTGCATGAATACGAGCTTTTTATGAACTGGTATCATCTGTGCTTTGCCCCTGTCTGTCTGTCTATGCGCGAGTGTGTGTGTGTGTGTGTGTGTGTGTGTGTGTGTGTGTGTGTGTGTGTGTGTGTGTGTGCGTGTGTGTGCGCGCTGTGTGTGCGCGTGTGTGTGCGTATGTGTGTGCGAGCTCATAGATTTGCAAACACTGTCATGATAACAGTTGTTTTGACATCAATAAACAACTACAGAAAAAAAAAAAACTAAGCCCAAACAGCAGTTCAACCCCAAAAAAATCTATTCTCTCAGTCATATGCCTTCCCTCATTGATTGACAGTGCCTGCAGTTCAGCCAGAGATGTGACAACATGGTGCAGTGTTTGTCTGCAAACGACGAAATGGAGTGTAAACAAGACCTGGACCGCTTCTTGAACTGTCGTGAACGTGTAATGATCGTGAGGTGGTCATCATGGGGACAATCAAACAAACTCATCATTGACCCCATCGGGTCAGCAGAGTCGTGCCCCGGTCTCACTTCCTGTGTCCTACTTCCGACATGACCCTGTGTCTGCCCGTCTATCTGCGATGTAACGCCATCCACGACTGCCCGGGGCGTGAGGATGAAGCAGACTGCCAGACGTACCAGTGTCCTGGCTACTATCGCTGTCGCCAGTCCCGCGTGTGCGTGTCTGCCGAGCACGTGTGTGACGACAGGTATGGCCAGTGCCCTCAGAATGATGATGAGCTGTTGTGTCACTTCACCTGTCCACCTGAGTGTAGGTGCTTCGGGTTGGCGTTTTACTGTAACCGGTCTGTCGCTGTCGGTGACCATCCAGAACTTCGCTTCTTGAACGCGGACGGGAGCAACATGACGTTGATGGAATTCACGAACAACACCATGCTGGTCCATGTCAGTTTGGCGTCTTGTTTTCTGTCTCACGTTCAAGCACCTGCTCTGCCTAACTTGATCAGTCTGGACCTCAGCGATAACCTCATCACCTGTCTTCTACCTGGTGACTTCAGTACCCTCAGATCTCTGCAAGTGCTTGTTTTGGCGGGAAACCCACTTGACCTTCAAGACAGTCTCTCTGGTCTGTCCACGTACACCAAACTTCGCGTGTTGGACCTGTCCCGTGTCAGCGTGGACGCAGTGAACGTGGATCCTTTGCACACACTGACTCGTCTGGACCAGCTCAACCTGTCGGGCAGCGGAGTGCGTCACGTGCACGCTCGGGTTTCCGGGTTCTACGGTCGTTGCGCTCTGTGGATCTCTCAGGCTGTCCGGTAATCACCTTTCCTCCACAGCTGTTCCACAATCTTCTCAAACTTCGGTCCGTGACAGCCAGCAATTATAAACTGTGTTGCCCAGCGCTTCTTCCCGAGAAGTTCAGCCCCAAGTGGGTGTCGGGTTCCGAAAGACGCCGTGTCGTCCTGTCAGAATTTGATGCAGAGTCACCTCCACCGGGTTATCCTGGCTCTGCTAGCCATGCTGGCGTTGGTGGGAAACCTCACCAGTTTCCTGTACCGCACCGTCTTCGACAAAGGAACGCGGCGGTTCGGATTCGGCGTCTTCGTCCTGCATCTGTGTGTGTCTGATTTCTTGATGGGGGTGTACCTGATGGTGATCGGACTGGCTGACTACAGGTACAAGACATCTACCTGTGGAACGACTACTTCTGGAGACACAGCACCACCTGCAGGGTGGCCGGGTTCCTGTCTCTCCTGTCCTCTGAGGTGTCCGTCTTTCAGATCTGCTTCATCACCGTGGATCGCTTCCTGGTGCTGCGCTTTCCCTTCAGCCAGTTCCACTTCACGCCGACGTCAGCGCATCTGGCCAGCAGCGCCGCCTGGTGGGCGGGGTTTTGTGCTGGCAGCCACGCCTCTGACCCCTGTGACGTCACACTGGCAGTTCTACAGCCAGACCGGCATCTGCATTCCGTTGCCCATCACCAGGACCGAGTTCCCGGGACGGCATTACTCCTTCGGTATCTGGATCGCCCTCAACTTCGTCCTCTTCCTGTTCATAGCTTCGGGGCAGGTGTTCATCTACTGGTCGGTCACCTCCAACACGTTGACCGGCTCTGGCACCATCGGCAGGAAGTCCACGGACCAGGTCATCGCTCGGCGGCTGATCACCGTGGCCGTGTCGGACTTCGCCTGCTGGTTTCCCATCGGCGTCCTGGGGATGGCGGCGGTCGGAGGCGTGGACGTTCCGGGGGAAGTCAACGTCATCATGGCCGTCTTGGTGCTGCCGCTCAACTCCGCCCTCAACCCGTTCTGTGTACACCGTCAACGTCATTCTGGAACAGCGGAGGAAGAGCCGTGAGAAACAGCTGATGGTCGTTTTGTCTCAGTTGCAGGACGTTCTGCTGTGAGTTTGCTGGCGGCGTCCGGTTGTTGTTGTCTTCCTCATGACAGCCCTGATATTGTGGACCTTTACGGTCGGCTGGGTTAGAAACAACACTCTCTCTGTCTCTGTCTCTGTGTCTGTCTTGTCTGACTGCCTGTCTGCCTGTCTACTGGCCTGCCTGCCTGCCTGCCTGTCTGTCCGTCTGTCTGTCTGTCTGTCTGTCTGTCTCTCTCTCTCTCTCTCTCTCTCTCTCTGTCTCTCTGTCTGTCTTCTCTCTCTCTCTCTCTCTCTCTCTCTCTCTCTCTCTCTCTCTCTCTCTCTCTCTCTCTCTCTCTGCTCTCTCGCGTTGTCTTCATCATCCTTCTTTGTCTTCTTGGTGTCACTCAGCTACACAATCCAGACGTTAATGTTGCTAAATGAAGCAGCCACGCCCAGGTCCTTTCAACAGTTGCACGGTTTTAGTTCTACGCTCTGTTTTTGCAGCATGAATACACGAAAAAGGCATCAGCCAGTTACTGACCTCTGGCAGGTAGCAGTTATGTCCCTTAGGTCCCTAGTCTTAATGTGCGTGCCAAGTCTTAATCTTTGCCAATAGTCTCAATGTATGTCCGTAGTCTTCAATAGTGCGTGTCCCTAGTCTTAATGTGCGTCCCTAGTCTTACTGTTTGTCAATAGTCTTAATGTATGTCCCTAGTCTTAATGTGCGTCCCTGTGCGTGCCTGCACCCTATGTGTGTGAACACAGCACAGGCTGCCAGAGGTTGGTGCAGGATTGCTCCCGGCTGGTTGGTTCGGCAAGTGGAGGACAGTGCTTCTCTGGGTCCTACCCGCACCTTCGGGTGTGTCTTTCTCTTCAGCATGGTGTGAAAAAATCATCAAGATCCAATGACTGGCAGTCAAAGACCAACTGCAGGTGACCATTCTGAAGACTTGAAACTATTTCAGTAGGAAGGAAAGACACCGTACGTTGGTGTACTCAGTGACATCAGCCACTCATTGGTAATCAAAGACAAACTGTAGGTGACGATTCTGAAGGTTGGAAAGTATTTCAGTAGGGAGTAAACACACCTGATGTACTCAATGACATTTCCACAATGAACAGCAGCATATGTATGCTTTGCTTGGCTGACCTACACTGTTCTGTTGGGCGTCATACGGACAATGATGTATCTGGATTTTTATTTTGTAGACCGTACAAATACGGACATTTTAACAATAAGCACAACTTATTATTTTTCTTACGTGGAGCATCATTTATAAAAGTTACGTGGAACATACCATATATAAAGTTACGTGGAGTATCATTTACAAACGTTTCATGGAGTATCATTTATATAAGTGTATCCAACCTATGTGACTGGAAATCGACCACGGAAAAAATGATGGATAAGATAAGAATCTTGACTGTTTTCAAAATAACAAAATGTGGGCTTTTAGAACATTAAAGATAATACAGATTTTTTTTTTTTTCCCATGAAAAGTATTAAACGTACTGTAAAATTACAGATTCGTAAGATTTCCTTTTCAGTAGGGAATGCTAAATGATGGTGCTGCTTTACCTGCAAGATCTCTCTCTCTCTCTTTCTCACTCTCTCTCTCTCTCTCTCTCTCTCTCTCTCTCTCTCTCTCTCTCTCTCTCTCTCTCTCTCTCTCTCTCTCTCTCAAAATTCTTACGTATGAGAGTCAAAGTGTTTTATTATGTTATGTATGTACGACCTATGCACTATATTACGTGTGTTGGATAGATATAGATAGATCCTATAGATAATAGATAGAGTAGATGATGATAGACAGATAGATCGTGATTTGTATAA
>JADBJO010004388.1:188760-193760 GCA_016801955.1 Conus betulinus | reverse complement strand
GCGGAGCGCCATTAGCGGACAGAAGCATCGGTTATTACCTGACGTTCTGGAGCACAAACGGGCGTCACCGTACTCAGCTGTGCCTCGTTTAGCAGAGAGAGAGAGAGAGAGAGAGAGAGAGAGAGAGAGAGAGAGAGAGAGAGATCCTCCATGCAACACGTATATACCATAATGATGCTGTTTCGCTCTTTTGAAATCTAATCTGAAACTTCCACTTTCGCCTTCCACCCCATCCGCACGCAAAGTTCATGGTGATCAATAAAATCTGATGACAAAGGTTGAAAAAAAAAACCCTGTGATATTGATCTGTCTTACCTATCCCCAATCCTACATCTCTCCCCGCACCCTCGCCCCTCCCAGCCACACTTCCCTTTCGTTCACCTCTCCATCCCCCACCCCTCCCCACCGGAAAGGGTGATGAGAACAAACAAAAAAGATACAGAAGGAAAGACACTTCAGAGGAAAGACAGAAAAGAAACAGGAAAGAGAAATAACTATTATTCAATGGGAAGAAAAAAAATATCAAGCCTGGTGCAGCAACCGACCCATCTAAACTGACAACATTCTGGAACAGGGTTGATGCAAAGACACGGGTCACGAGGCATTTTAAAAGGGTGCAGGACTCACCGTAGAAATACCCAGAAGCAGTACCACCAGCAGTGTGCCATGGAACAGGTGTCGGCAGACAGACAGCACCAGACAGAGCCGCTGAGGATGTGACAGGTTCTGGCGACAGAAGCTGGAGACGAATTAGGACCCGGGGAGGTTGACACGTTGAGGACCAGCCGGGTAATTGCCTGGTGACCTGTGACAGCTGCACACGGTATTGGGACATTCTGAACTGGGGAGGTCGTTACACTATCAAGCTCATTTCCTCCCTCCCCATCCCCCCCCTCCCCCTCCCCCTTCGATTTCCCCTTCTCAACCTTTTCCCTTTTAGTTTCTCTCTATTCTCTTTGCTCCTTTTCCTCTTGTTTGTTTTTCCTTTGTTCTTCATTTACTAGTCTTTCCGTGTGTGTGTGTGTGTGTGTGTGTGTGTGTGTGTGTGTGTGTGTGCGTGCGTGCGTGCGTGCGTGCGTGCGTGCGTGCGTGCGTGTGTGTGTGTGTGTGTGTGTGTGTGTGTGTGTGTGTGTGTGTGTGTGTGTGTGTGTGTGTGTGTGTGTGCTGGAGATTAGGTGGGCAGTGGTAGAGAAAGTGAAGAGGTGTAATGTATTGATGAGACAACAAATGACACATAATGACGGCAGAGGTAATAACATCCCTACCAACAACAGTTTTAAGATCTGAAGGTATGTGGGGATGGGATGGGGGTGGGAAAAAATGAAATCAAGGAAATGGGATCAATTGTGACAAGAGATTATTGCCTTTTGACAAAAACAAAGCTAGGGATCATGACAATGAGGAGGGGATGAGAAAAGGGTGATGGCAAAAAAAAAAAAAAAAGTCAGAGAGAATGAGTTTTTATAGACTTCATATCAAAGCCCTGGTGAAAGGACCCCCTTCGTCTACTCGATCTCCAAGGATTCCATCGTATAAACATGTTCTACAGACTGTTCTCATTGAATAAAAATGTTGATTACTTTGAGCATAGTGTAGGGTTTCAGGCTTGAATTTCTGAGGGATCTTTATGCAGATTCATTTTAAAAGATATCCTGCTGCTGCTGTGCTGCTGCTGCTGCTGCTGCTGGCTGCTGCTGCTGCTGCTCCTCCTCCTCCTCCTCCTCCTCCTCCTCTTCCTCCTCCTCCTCCTCCTCCTTATCATCATAGCAATGATCATCATCGTCATCGTCGTCGTCGTCGTCGTCATCAGCATCATCATCATCATCATCATCATCATCATCATCATCATCATCATCATCATCATCATCATCATCATTATCATCGTATCATCGTCATCGTCGTCGTCGTCCTTGTCGTCGTCGTTGTCATCCTCCTCGTCGTCGTCATTATCATCTTCATTATCATTGCTGTCACAGTCATAATGCGCATTGTTTTCATTGCTGTCAAGCTGTTTTAGCCAAGGGCACGCAAAGAATATTAGAGTATGGCCCTGTGAATGACAGCTGTACTGTCTACTGTAACGAAATGGCGTTATGCATAGTGCTCTTGCATTTTCAGATTCTCACATGCAGATGTGCGCACGCGCACAGACAGATACACACAGACAGACAGATACACACACACACACACACACACACACACACACACACACACACACACACGCGCGCGCGCGCGCGCGCACTCTAAAATAGTGTGTGTGGGGGGGGGGGGGGAGTATGACGATGAGTTCTGTATGGATGTAGAAAGCAGGTGCCTCCATGATAGTGTGCTGTGTCTGGTGATTTGTTGGACTGATCACTCTGTGGAGAGATATGCGTGTACACTGTAGAAGTCCATGCCTTTACAACAAAATGAAGGCTGATAATTTTTACGCTATTCAACACATCCCAGGACAAAAGTTTTTTTGTTTGTTTATTTTTTTTTTTAGAACACAATCTGCAGCCTTGCTTGAAGAAAGATAAAAAAACATTAACACCCCACAAAGCCTGTAACAGTCATGAACCCTTGTTTAACCCGAATGGAACAAAAAGATATTAAATAGTTGACCTCCTTCTCTCCCCCATATCGCCCACTCAACGCCCACACCCCCACCCCCCTCATCCCCTCCCCCCCTTCCACCCCTGACACCCATCTATTCAACCACTCCATTCATTCTGTAGTACTGTCGTCACTACTGACTCTTCCGTTTCCCCATTGTTGTATGGCATTTGGCGCAGTTCTCAGGGGCAGTGCTGACACTGAACAGTGAGTTCTCAGGGGCAGTGCTGACACTGAACAATGAGTTCTCAGGGGCAGTGCTGACACTGAACAGTGAGTTCTCAGGGGCAGTGCTGACACTGAACAGTCAGTTCTCAGGGGCAGTGGTGACACTGAACAGTGAGTTCTCAGGGGCAGTGCTGACACTGAACAATGAGTTCTCAGGGGCAGTGGTGACACTGAACAGTGAGTTTCTCAGGGGCAGTGCTGACACTGAACAGTCAGTTCTCAGGGGCAGTGGTGACACTGAGCAATGAGTTCTCAGGGGCAGTGCTGACACTGAACAATGAGTTCTCAGGGGCAGTGCTGACACTGAACAGTGAGTTCTCAGGGGCAGTGGTGACGACTGAACAGTGAGTTCTCAGGGGCAGTGGTGACACTGAACAATGAGTTCTCAGGGGCAGTGGTGACACTGAACAATGAGTTCTCAGGGCAGTGCTGACACTGAACAGTCAGTTCTCAGGGGCAGTGCTGACACTGAACAGTGAGTTCTCAGGGCAGTGCTGACACTGAACAATGAGTTCTCAGGGGCAGTGGTGACACTGAACAGTGAGTTCTCAGGGGCAGTGGTGACACTGACATGAGTTCTCAGGGGCAGTGGTGACACTGAACAATGAGTTCTCAGGGGCAGTGGTGACACTGAACAATGATTTCTCAGGGGCAGTGCTGACACTGAACAGTCAGTTCTCAGGGGCAGTGCTGACACTGAACAGGTGTGTGTCATGGGCAGTGGCTGACACTGAACAGTGTGCCTAAACGTGTATGGCTCAAATGGGCTGGTGTGGTTTCACGTTTATGGCTCAAATGGCTGGTGTGGCACTATATTCATGGCTCAAATGGCTGGTGTGGTTTCACATTTATGGCTCAAATGGCTGGTGTGGCTCTATGTGTATGGCTCAAATGGCTGGTGTGCCTCTATGTGTATGGCTCAAATGGCTGGTGTGCCTCTATGTTCATGGCTCAAATGGCTGGTGTGGCTCTATGTTCATGGGCTCAAATGGCTGGTGTGGCTCTATGTGTAATGGCTCAAATGGCTGGTGTGCCTCTATGTGTATGGCTCAAATGGCTGGTGTGCCTCTATGTTCATGTGGCTCAAATGGCTGGTGTGGCTCTATGTGTATGGCTCAAATGGCTGGTGTGCCTCTATGTGTATGGGCTCAAATGGCTGGTGTGCCTCTATGTTCATGGCTCAAATGGCTGGTGTGGCTCTATGTGTATGGCTCAAATGGCTGGTGTGCCTCTATGTTCATGGCTCAAATGGCTGGTGTGGCTCTATGTGTATGCTCAAATGGCTGGTGTGCCTCTATGTTCATGGCTCAAATGGCTGGTGTGGCTCTATGTTTATGGGCTCAATGGCTGGTGTGCCTCTATGTTCATGGCTCAAATGGCTGGTGTGGCTCTATGTGTATGGCTCAAATGGCTGGTGTGCCTCTATGTTTATGGCTCAAATGGCTGGTGTGCCTCTATGTTCATGGCTCAAATGGCTGGTGTGCCTCTATGTTTATGGCTCAAATGGCTGGTGTGCCTCTATGTGTATGGCTCAAATGGCTGGTGTGCCTCTATGTTTATGGCTCAAATGGCTGGTAATGGCTCTATGTTTATGGCCCAATGGCTGTTGTGGCTCTATGTTTATGGCTCAAAAATGGCTGGTGTGGCTCTATGTTTATGGCTTAAATGGCTGGTGTGGCTCTATGTGTATGGCTTAAATGGCTGGTGTGGCTCTAGTTTATGGCTCAAATGGCTGGTGTGGCTCTATGTTTATGGCTCAAATGGCTGGTGTGGCTCTATGTGTATGGCTCAAATGGCTGATGTGTGGCTCTATGTTTATGCTCAATGGCTGGCTGGTGTGGCTCTATGTTTTATGGCCCAAATGGCTGGTGTGGCTCTATGTTTATGGCTCAAATGGCTGGTGTGTGGCTCTATGTTTATGGCTCAAATGGCTGGTGTGGCTCTATGTTTATGGCTCAAATGGCTGGTGTGGCTCTATGTTATGGCTCAAATGGCTGATGTGGCTCTATGTTTATGGCTCAAGCTGGTGTGGCTCTATGTTTATGCTCAAATGGCTGATGTGGCTTCTATGGTTTATGGCTCAAATGGCTGGTGTGGCTCTATGTTTATGGCTCAAATGGCTGGTGTGGGCTCTATGTGTATGGCCCAGATGGCTGTTGTGGCTCTATGTTTCG
>JADBJO010004388.1:182500-188398 GCA_016801955.1 Conus betulinus | reverse complement strand
CCCTAACTGTCCAGCTCAAACGTCCCTCCCAAACTGTACAGCTCCAACGTACCTCCCTAACGTACAGCCTCCAAAGTCCCTCCTAACGTACAGCCCAACGTCCCTCCCTAACTGTAAAGCTCCAACGTCCCTTCCTAACTGTCCACCTCCAACGTACCGTCCCTCCCTAACTGTACAGCTCCAACGTCCCTCCTTAACAGCTCCAACGTCCCTTCCTAACTGTACACCTCCAACGTCCCTTCCTAACTGTACAGCTCCAACGTCCCTTCCTAACTGTACACCTCAAACGTCCCTTCCTAACTGTACAGCTCCAACGTCCCTTCCTAACTGTACAGCTCCAACGTCCCTTCCTAACTGTACACCTCCAACGTCCCTCCCTAACTGTAACTGTACAGCTCCAACGTCCCTTCCTAACTGTACAGCTCCAACGTCCCTCTAACTAACTGTACAGCTCCAACGTCCCTCCCTAACTGTACAGCTCCAACGTCCCTTCCTAACTGTACAGCTCCAACGTCCCTTCTTAACTGTACAGCTCCAACGTCCCTCCCTAACTGTACACCTCCAACGTCCCTCCCTAACTGTACAGCTCCAACGTCCCTCCCTAACTGTCCCTAACTGTACAGCCCAACCCCTCCAAACGTACACCCCTTCCTCACGATAAACCCCCAAACTGTACACTCCCTCCTTAACTGTACAGCTCCAACGTCCCTTCCTCACGATAAACCCCCAACGTCCCTCCTTAACTGTACAGCTCCAACGTCCCTTCCTCACGATAAACCCCCACGTCCCTCCTTAACTGTACAGCTCAAACGGCATTCTCTTGATAAGAGAGACGAGCAGATGCAATGAGACGAACTCTCAGACAACAAGGTCACCTTTACCACACCGTGACAAAAGACAGGACAAAATCACTAAAACCACATACGTATCATAGTTGGGGTATGGCGTCACAGGCTTCGTATGAAGCTCCACAGAACTGAAAACTGCTTAGGAGGCATCGGAGGAGCCGCGGGAATCAGTATCAATACGCATCCCTTTCGTATTCATTACACAGGTTATTAAGACGGTAAGTTATTGCTCGTTCTTCGTTTTCATCGTCCTGAATGTAGATTGTCATACCTGAAGATGGCCTAAGAGGTCGAACGCGTCGTGTTTTGTCTTGTACTTTGTCCAAGCTTACGAGCGGATGTTGTACTTTAGATTTCTTTTAAAATTTCCTTTTTAAAAAAAAACGCAGGAGGAAGGGAAGGGAAGATTGCACATCCAGTGGCTAACGTCAGAACTGTAATTGCTAACCCAGCACCTTCACCCTCGTCTGTGTTGCAGGTGTCGTGGAGAAAGTTGTCCGGGAACCAGGTGTTGACGGTGGGCCTGGTGTCCTTCGTGGACGATGAGCGGGTGGAGGTGGAGCACCCTCCGGGCTCCTCCCAGTGGAACCTGGTGATCAGGGACCTCCGGCCTGACGATGCCGGCGTCTACGAGTGCCAGATCAGCTCCAAGGTCAAGCACCTGCGCCATCACGTGACTCTCTTGGTGCAGAGTAAGTTTGGTCTGTCGTTTCGTTGTTTGTTTTGTTGCTGTGGTAGTTTTTGTTTGTTTGTTTGCTTGTTTGTTTGTTTGTTTTTAAGGAGAGGTGTGTGTGTGTGTGTGTGTGTGTGTGTGTGTGTGTGTGTGTGTGTGTGTGTGTGTGTGTGTGTGTGTGTACGTGCGCACGCGCGCGCGCGGGTACGCGCACACACCGGCGCACGCAGGAAGACGTGTTGGCTCTCTCTCTCTCTCTCTCTCTCTCTCTCTCTCTCTCTCTCTCTCTCTCTCTCTCTCTCTCTCTCTCTCTCTCTCTCTCGACGACATACACCTCCAATTTCATCTATTGCCTTTTTCTAGGAAAACAAAAAAATCCTGTAATGCATTTGTTTATATTGGGGGTCAGGAGGGACGGATCTGCTAGTCGACTTTGTTTTACACACCTCACAATATGAAGACGGAAAACTACGGCTCTCCTATTATTTACGCGAACGGGAAAAAAAAAACAAGCACACAAACAAATGGCGTTTGGGGAATTGCGACAGACACATCAAATGCATTGCATCATAGCCTGTTATAGCCTATTATCATAGCCTATTATCATAGCCTATCGTACGGGTAGCTCTGATCTGCGTGCGACCCACTGGAGTGCTTTTCACTGGTCAAAGGAATCGGCGTGAGTGGATGACATCCATGTCCGCAACCTCTAGAGGATCGTTTCTGTTGTTGTTTGGGGATCGGGGGGAAGGAATAGGGGTGGGGCGAAAGGGGTGCTGGTGAAAAGATGGTGGTGAGGGTAGGGAAGTGAACGGGCGCGATAAGAAACAAAGCACTCACGCACGCACACACACACACACACACACACACACACACACACACACACACACACACACACACACACACGCCCCTCCCCCCCCCCCCCCCCCCCGCCCGCCCCACACACACACATACACACACGCGCGCTCGCGCGCGTGCGCGCGCGCTAACGCATGCACGCACGCACGCACGCACGAATGCGCACACGGACGCATGCACACACGCACGCTTGCACGCACGCACGCACGCACGCGAGTGCACACACACACACACACACACACACACACACACACACACACACACACACACACACACACACACATACACACACTGTTTTAAAGAGCAATTCGGTTAGTTAGTGTTTGATTAACTTATTGAAAGTAACGTAATTTGAAAGGCATTGGTTCTATTCGTGTATTTATTTATTAATTATTATTTTTTTTTCATTCGAGACCTAATTTCTGGGAAAGCATTTTCAGAAAACAAAGGCATAATCTGATGAGAACTGAGCTGTCCTATACATTGCTATCAGGTTTACTGGAACAATTCTTCACGCGTAAAGAAGATTAAAACGGTGCAGTCACTTCATCTGTACTGTATCTGAGTAGCTGAAGATGAATAACCCATAGGCAATAGATTTGATTCATACTATCAATTGCCATGGACTATTTGCTATAGTGTTTCAGAACCTCCCTCTCCCCTTCATTCACCATTCCCTACATGTATGGCCGATTTCCGAGATCTAAAATAGGAAAAATCCCGGTATCAACAAACAACACCGATCTGAAGAGACACGGGTGGTTTTTCGTTCTTCACTCAGACGGAAAACAATGCAAACCACATAATCATAACATGAAAGAAAAAAAAAAAGCAGATTCTTAGTGGACTGTTCCTTTCATTATTCCAATAGACCAGATCTTGCACTTCATCGCACTCTGACGGTTGACATTAAGAGACATTGAACGTGAGACTGGGCGGGATGTTTATGTATCTATGGATTGGAACTGTCAAAATAGCTAAAGCTGGAGAGAAGACGTTGGACCTAGTAGGCTTTGGCACAAGCGAATGAAGGGCAGTGTTGTCATCGATATATATATATATATATATATATATATATATATATATATATATATATATATATTTTTTTTCCATATGCCAATTTCGCTTCATACTAGCATTCCGGATTTGTCTTCCTCTCTTTCATTCTGTCAGTCTCTCTCTGTGTCTATATTGTGTGTTTATCCATATGACTGTACATCTACATTGTTCTCTCTCTCTCTCTCTCTCTCTCTCTCTCTCTTATTTATTTATATATATATTACATAAGAGAGAGAGAGAGAGAGAGAGAGAGAGAGAGAGAGAGAGAGAGAGAGAGAGAGAGAGAGAGAAACAATGTAGATGTGTGAATATTCAGTGTGAGAGTAATATGTTAATGTTTGCGGCTTTTTTTTTTTCATCCCCGGTTACTGGTCCGCATTGGCTATGTGTTTTTAGGTTTGAGAGTTTTGATTGAGGAACATTGTATTAGTGAAAACACTGTACAGAGAAAGATCTCTTTCATATCGTCTTCACCTTTAGACGCAGGACTGTCTTTTCAAAGTATATAATTATGTTAACTTGGGGCAGATTTGGTTGCTTGCATAAAAACTGGAAAGTAAAGGTAACTGGGCCCAGGTTGAATGTAACACACACACACACACACACACACACACACACACACACACACACACACACACACACACATATATATATATATATCGGCCTCGGAGCAGGCGACACATATAGATCTGTCTTCGGGAGGGATTGCGATAGTTTCCTCATGCAGCTAGTGAAGGGGTTTATTTATTTCATCTTCAATTTTTTTCCCTCTCAATTTCTAAATCTTTGCCAAATCATTACTATAATGATGGAAGAATTGTTAACCTGCACTTGTTTTCCCCCACTACTTAATTGTTCAGCATTATACTGTTTGGTCAATCAGTGGGTGATTGCATCTCTTACGAGATCCAAGGAAAGGTTGTTCTGCACAATTCTTAGCCGCTGACAATGCTTGGGTTATTGAACAGCAGAGCTGACCACTCAGACTGTTCCGTATCTTTTGATCTCCCTTGCATCCTTAAATGGATCCTCAAGCATAGGCTCAAAGATTGTCCCTTACATTTTATACTGTTTGCCTAATGTTTTTAGTTTTCAACAACTTTTTTCCTCTCCAAATTTTCGTTTTGTTTAATTCTACTACCTTTCGCTGGCTGCTTTGGGGGTGCTGTTGCATTCTTTTTCGAACCCTTGGCGGTCGGAACACCACAGAATTATGGACTGTGGTGTGTCTCTATCTGACGCCAAGAGCACAGACACAATCAGCCGTGTCTCCCTGATGAGTCCGATCCAGCGGACGAAAGGCCTCGGAGCAGGCGACACATATAGATCTGTCTTCGGGAGGGATTGCGATAGTTTCCTCATGCAGCTAGTGAAGGGGTTTTCATATTTATGATATACATTTTCCCATTTATTTCATCTTCAATTTTTTTTTCCCTCTCAATTTCTAATCTTTGCCATTTCAAAATGAACCTTCATCAAGCTTATAGTCTTCTAAGGGGGGGGGGGGGGGGGGGGGAGAGAGACAATCTACACAGAAGAGAAAACTCACCAACATATTTTATCTTCTGGTCAGATAACGATTTTATCTTCTGGTCAGATATCGATATTTCGAAACAGAAGAGAAACTCACCAACATATTTTATTTCTGGTCAGATAACGATTTTATCTTCTGGTCAGATATCGATATTTCGAAATCTGATTTTTTCTCCTCTGTGACCTTGGAAAGTCCTAACTTGACTCCTTCGCCTTTTAAGTTTTTAAGCAGAATGTTATCCCAGAAAAAGACTGGTGTGGAGTGCTTTAGTATGTTTGTTGAATTTTCAAAAAACCCACCAAAGGTCCCAACTAAGAAGCAAAGAAAAAAATTATGAACAAGAAAATAAAATACCCTTTCTTGTGTGAAAAGTAGAAAATAAAAAAAAATGTTAACATCTTAAGACACAAGTGCTGAGGGCCAGTTCTTGGAATGAATCTGCAAGGGATTTAACTTTAATAAACTAATAAATTCCAAAGGCAAGTAACTGAGCACCATTTTAGCAATTTTCAGAGCAGCTTGATGTTGCAACGACTGTAAGAAATAATGAATTATAAACAAAGCTTGCTCTTATGTCTTAGATTGAAACAATTCGGGGAGATAAGCATTCATATCTGCAGTGGTAGATATTTCTGCCTAACTAACAGTATATGCTTGAGTGGGCGAATGGGAATAATCAATGCTTTTCAAAATGAACCTTCAGCAAGCTTGCAGTCTCCAAGGGGGAGACAATCTCCAAGGGGAGGAAAACTCACTAACATAACTCCTGGTCAGATGCCGATAGGGCGGTGTACGGTTTGGGGAATGGAGGGTACCTCGCGGTTGCGTGCTGTTTCCTCACGTTCTCTTTATCTGAGTCGTTTTGCTTTATTGATGCCTTTTTGTACAGTGGTACTCTGATTGTTGTGCATTTATGTGCAGAGGGT
>JADBJO010004388.1:167500-175000 GCA_016801955.1 Conus betulinus | reverse complement strand
ACAGGAGGGCAAGAGACTGCAGGTGAGAGGGCCAGATATGACAGGAGGGCCACAGACTGCAGGTGAGAGGGACAGTTATGACAGGAGGCCACAGACTGCAGGTGAAGAGGGGCAGTTATAGACAGGAGGGCCACAGACTGCAGGTGAGAGGGGCAGTTATGGGAGGATGGGGCAGCAGATTGCAGCTGAGAAGGAACAGTTATGGGAGGAGGGCAACAGACTGCAGGTGAGAGGGGCAGTTATGGGAGTAGGACACTGCGGTCAAACGTATGGCATATAGTGGTAGACAGACATACAGCAAAAGAGAAAGAGGCAGAGAGAGAGAGAGAGAGAGAGAGGAGAGAGAGGAGAGAGAGAGAGAGAAGAGAGAGAGAACCGAACGAACGAGCAAACTTTTCTCTGTGAGGTGGAAAAACACGGTACGAACAAAGGATTTTTTGCACACACAGAAGAGAGAGAGAGAGAGGAAAAGAGGAGAGGAGACAAACACACAGAAACACAGAGAGACACACAAAAGAGAGAGACGAGAGCAGAAGAGAGAGAGAAGAGAGACAGAGAGAGAGAGAGAGGAGAAGAGAGAGAGAGAGAGAGGGAGAGGCGAGAGAGAATAGAATTAGGCTTCATGTCGTGGTTTGTTTGGTGGTGGTGGCGGATGGCGTGGGGGTGGTACTAGCGGAATGCGATTCGGCGTGTCCGCTCACCAGGGGATGCGGGAGTGACGTGTACAAAACTTACAAAGTGTAATCTCTTACCCAACGCATGATAGATGATCACATCTGGCCCTGATCAACTCCACTGCTGCGAGCTAACAGATCAAGCCTACAGCGTGGACAAGTCTTATAAGGGTCTTCATGTACCACCGCAAATATCAAAGGCCCTCCCCACCCCTGCTTTCACCCTGCGCTCTTTCTCTCTCTCTCCCTCACCATCTTAACTCACCCGCCTTCCCACATACACCAGAAAACAAGGATTAAAACGAGATATAAAACAAAAATATATATAAAAAAAAAAAAAAAAAAAAAAAAAAAAAATATATTATATATATATATATATATATATATATATATATAATATATATATATATATAAGACACTGATGGAGATAACATTACTCTGTCCTTTGTCCTTTTTTTTTTTTCCAGACGAGCGACCACAAAGGCGTTTACATCCGGAAGTTCGTCACGCTGTCCACCGGAACTATCGTCAGTATCCTGGAGATCAGGCATGCGCGGCTGAGTGACGCAGGAGTCTACGTCTGCCGTACCTCTAGTCTGGACCGTCACGAGCTTCCGGGTCAACGTGCTGAACGGTAGGGGGGGATAGGGTTGAGATGCTGTGTGCTAAGCACTTGGGCCATTTTCTGTTTGTTCTTTGAGTTCTCCGAACTCTCTCTCTCTCTCTCTCCTTCTCTCTCTCCTCGCTCTCTCTCTCTCTCTCTCTCGCCCCGGCACCGACAATCCACAGGGCGCAGTCAATGTCAAGTCGTCAAGAGGCAACCCACCGGAGGAGACACTGCACTGCTGCCGAGTCACTTCGTTGGTGTTCAGTGGCGCCTGTTCTGATCTAACATACGCAGGACACCACCTACTAAGCCCCCCTACTGACGACAATAATTGCTTAGTCGCGGAGCCGGCGTGAGTGAGCTCTCCCTCCGGAGGGCGCCACCACGTCCGTCCAACGACAGCCCCCATGGACTCGCCGATACCGGTGACCCCGACGGAACCAAACCAAGGCCACAGACGTGGAGAGGACATCGAAACTGAGGTCACCATGAGAGCAGGGCATGAAGGGGCCACAGAATTTGAGACATTTTTTTTTTAAATGCTGATCGATGAGAATGAGGATGATTAAGATGATGCTACGATTTCCATTTCGGTCTGAGACTACATGACAGGGCTGTACTCTACGCTTCCTTTCATAATATCGATCCCGCGTCAACCAGGCCCGAGAGATACAGACACCTGCAGTGTTGGTCAGGAAATTTGAGCAACACTCTCAGAAACGCATCCATTAAGTGGATTAAACTCTCCTCTCTCTCTCTCTCTCTCTCTCTACTCTCTCTCTTTCTCCTCCTCTCTGCTCTCTCCTCTCTCCATCTCTCTCTCTTTCAACGCGCCCCCTCCATTATATCCTCCTCTCTCTCTTTCTCTCCTCTCCTCTGTCCCTCTCTCGCGTGTCCTCGTCCTCTCTCTCTCTCTCTCTCTCCTCTCATCTCTCCCCCCTCAGCTCCTCTCATCCCTTGCAAAATACTGTCGGAGTTTTATCTTTCCCCACTTAAAGAGAAATCGTTCGTTTCGATTCTCTGCCGCCATTATTCTCTTCTGGCCTGTCCTCTGTCTGCCCCCCCCCCCCCCCCCCCCCCCCCCCCCCCCCCACCCACCCCCCCCCAGCCCCCCCACCCCCCCCCCCCCCCCCCCCCCCCCCCCCCCCCCCCCCCCCCCCCCCCCCCCCCCCCCCCCCCCCCCCGCCCCCCCCCATCCATCCAACATCTTCCCCCTCTCTTATCTCTCTCTCTCCTCTCTCTATCTGGGAATCTGCTTGCCCGACAGAGCGCTGTTCGCATCCGTGGAATCGTTTCTGACAGACACCGAGTCTAATTTCCCCTAGCTGGATTAAAATGATTAGATTGTGACGGGGGATGAGGATGAAAAGTGTACGTGTGCTAACATTTTTCAAATGAACTTTTGGTCGTCTGAGGTCTAGTATATATGTCTGAACACACGCACCCTCTGTCCCCTGTCTGTCTGTCTGTCTGTCTGAATGTTTGTCTGTTTCTATCTGTCTGTCTGTCTGTCTCTCTCTCTCTCTCTCGTTCTCTCTCTCTCTCTCCACCCCCCCTCTTTCTTTCTGTCCCTCCCTCCCCCTCTCTCTCTCTCTCTCTCTCTCTCTCTCTCTCTCTCTCTGGTCAGAAGTGATACATAAAGGTAGATAAACAAGACAAAAACACGTGCTATAGAGCAGGTTATTATTGCATTAAATGCAGAGAGCTCTCCGAGCAAAAACCTCAACCCCCACATGAACATGTCAGAGCAGCTCTACTGTTGTTTGTTTGTTGGTTTGTTTGTTTGTTTGTTTGTTTGTTTGTTTGTTCGTTTGTGTTTGTTTGTTGTTTGTTTTTCTATTTGAGAAACCTTGTCCTGTTGTTGTTGTCTCCTCCTCCTTTTCCTACCCCGGTATCCCGTTCCCTCCTGCTGCCCTACTGTCGATCTTTCTTTCTTTCTTTCTTTCTTTCTTTTTTTTTTTTTTTTGACGTAAATTAAATGAAGAAACAGGGTCTGGCACAGATGTGGATGTCTCAAGTGACTACCGGTAATCAGGTCGACATGACGTTTCGACTCCTCTGAAGGTTGATTAGGTGGTGTACAGCCAGTTGAATCTAACAATTGAATACAAAAATGAGGATTAGTGAGTGTGAGTGAGGTGAGTGTGGTGTGTGTGTGTGTGTGTGTGTGTTGTGTGTGTGTGTGTGTGTGTGTGTGTGTTGTTGTTGTGTTGTTGTGTGTTGTTGTGGTTGCTGTGAGGAGCGTGTGTTATTATTGTGGGATGAGCGCGAGAGAGGAAAGAAGACAGGAGCGAGAGCGAGAGAGAAGTGAGAGAGAGGGGGACGAAGAGAGAGGGAGAGAGAGAGAGGGGAAGGAGAGAGGGGAGGTGAGTAGGGATGGGAGAGAGAGGAGGATGAGGAGAGAGAGAGATGAGAGAGCCGAGAGAGAGACAGAGAGAGAAGAGGGAAGAGGAGAGAGGAGAGAGGAGAGACAAAGAGAGAGACAGATTGACAGACAGACAGAGAGAGAGAGTTATGAGAGAGAGACAGATTGACGACAGGACAGACAGACAGAGGTATGTATAATAGTTTATTCTGTTTAGGTCTCAGCCCCTATGTGAAGAAGGGATTCATATGTAATGACACGTCAATGACGAAGAAAAGCAAGGATTCGTCAACGTGATAATGATAGATTCGAAACACCAGTTTACACTGTTCACTTCCTCCGCATTTAAGAAGCCACCTTTCTCGTGCTGTGAGGTAACCGCCTGAGAGAGAGCGAGAGGAGAGAGAGAGAGGAGGAGAGAGACAGAGACAGCAGGCAGACAGGACAGGGAGAGAGAGAGAGGAGACGGAGAGAGAGGGAGATGAGAGAGAGAGAGAGGGAGAGAGAGAGAGAGAGAGAGAGGAGAGAGAGAGAGATTTTCCCTCTCCCATTCTTCCCTCCCCGCTCAACTGTGCTCCGTTCTATTAAAGCAACAACAAAAATAACAACAACAACAACAACATGAATAAACAGGGTAACGTTTATGTAAAACATTACTATAGAGTACTGTTTTACATAAACATAAACCCAGTCTTTCGTCGCCATTGCGCTGATGCGATCTAATGGAAAACACAAGAGAGAGAGAGGGAGAGAGAGAGAGAGAGAGAGAGAGAGCGGAGGAGAGGAGAGGAGAGAGGAGAGAGAGAGGAGAGAGAGAGATGAGAGAGAGAGAGAGAGAGAGATCGGGAAGATGTGAGTGGGGAGCTGTATTGACCTACTTCGGCTGCCAGTGGCGTGATATTTGCTGAAGAAGAATCAGGTTCACAATAATTATGGTAAAACATTTCCGTCCATAGACGAAAGTGATCCATTAGAACCGGAATGCCGATTCGGTCTCCGCTCACGTTTGCTTTATCCCCACTCAGGCCTTTGAATGGATCCCCTTTTATTAATTATTTCATATTTCTTTTTCATGTGAGTGTTAGCACAGGCCGCGTCTTTGTGTGTGTGTGTGTGTGTGTGTGTGTGTGTGTGTGTGTGTGTGTGTGTGTGTGTGTGTGCATGCTTGCGTGCGTGCATGCGTACGTGCGTGCGTCGTGATATTAGACGAAAAAAAAAAAAAAAAAAAACAAAAAAAAAACGAGTGTGTAAGAGAATAAGACAAGTGCATGACTGAAAGTTATTGAGTTCCTAGTATGTGTGCAGTATGTGTGAATGTGTGTACACAATATGGTGCTTAGGCGGTTATTTAAAATATATCTGATCAAAGAATAAGTATATAACTACACTATTAGAAATAGTAAACAAAACAAAACAAACAAACAGAAAAAACATATATACAACAACAACAAAATCAGTGAACACCCCCACCCCACCCCACCCACCCCCTTCCTTTCCTTCCCTCTCAATCCCCTCCCCATCCCTCCCTCCCCCTCCATCACTTTTATATTAAGAAAAACAAAAATATTCAGATACTGTACTGACCAATTGGACTGATATCTAAACTTACAAAAAAGTCTTAGGTTAAAGCTGGTGAATTGAATATAATGTGTGAGTTATTTTGCAACAAAAACTGGAATAAAAGTATTTACAGTTCTTACGTTTGTGCTTATGCTTGTGCACGCACACGTATGTGTGCATGTGCATGTGCGCGTGTGTGTATACATATGCGATTGTGTTTGGGTATGTGTGTGTGTGTGTGTGCATATGTGTGTGCTTATATGAGTGCTATATGAATAATAATGGTAATTACAAAGCACTTAAATTTAAAAAAAAAAAAAAAAAGTTTCAAAGGATTTTTTTTTTTAAACAAAAACTAATCAATTTAACAACCATCAAGGCACAGAACCGTAACCTTTCTCCGTCCTTATCACTTTTAAGCTTTGTACATTATTCCATCTTCCCTCCCAACACTTATGCCCGCCCCACATACAACGACGAAAAAGGAACCTATAATACTTCCCCAATGGAGTGCGCTCTAAGAATACAAAAAACTCGTATGTTAGAGCTGGTGACTCAAAGATGTCATGTGCACTATTTTGTCTCAACACTGGAATTATTTTTTTTCAGGTCTTGACATGTAACAATATGTTCACATGTTATTTTCTTTTTACAAAAAACACACACTATGTTTTTAACATATTTTGTTTTAAAAGCATCAAGTTTCCAACTGTGTGTGTGTGTGTGTGTGTGTGTGTGTGTGTGGTGTGTGTGTGGTGTGTGTGTGTGTGTGTGTGTGCGTGCGTGGTGTGTGTGTGTGTGTGTGTGTTGTGGTGTGTGTGTGTGTGTGTGTGTGTGTGTGTGTGTGTGTGTGTGTGCGTGTGTGTGTGTGCGAGTAAGAACCTTTGCGATATAATCGTGGAGAGAGAGGGGGAAAAGAGAAAGACAGTAACATGCTATCTTTAATGGTGTACACATCGAGAATTGGTGAGTATACCGCAACGTTTTCTGTACTCGTACCTATAACATACGTGTTCCAGGATTTTTACCTTCCTAACATGAAGTTGCAAGTGTGCTGTTACGTACCTGGATTAACCTGCACATACCATAGTGAGAACACTCGAGTGATTCAGGCGTAACCCATTCTTTTAGTCAATTTATTCATTAGTTTAATGACACATATTACATCGGCGTACCGTTTTTTTGTTGCAGGGGATACGCACAACGTGAAAAGAGAGGTGAGTTGCGATCTGTACGTGTACGATAGGTTATGTATCTGTGCGTGCGTGTGTGCGTGTGTATATGTGTGTGTGTGTGTGTGTGTGTGTGTGTGTGTGTGTGTGTGTGTGTGTGTGTGTGTGTGTGTGTGTGTGCGCGCGCGCGCGCGCCGAAATGTATCTCACAAGTTTCCGATGTCCATTGTGTAATCTATGAAACCTAAGAGGCAACCAAAACCAGGAGCAAACATGATTTAAACGTCAGAACAGTGAAGTGGAAGGGAAGGGGTGTACCTAGTGTGTTTTGTCAGTGTCAAGTAACAAATAAACAAATATGAAATGATATAATGTGTGTTGGTGATAACAAGCGGTGTGGAGGGGTATATGTATTCAGCGTCATATTTCTCTGCACCAGGGAGGTTATGTTTTCACCCGCCTATAATAATTCGTGTATTAATCGTTACAATAGAAAGATTAAAAAAAATATATACATGTCCAGTGTCTTTGTCAGATTCATCCTGAAGAATGGAGGCTAGTCCTGATTTGCGTGATATCATTTATGAAGGAACATTTTATCATTACCATCACCATTATTCTCCTCATCGTCTTCTTCGTCTGCTTCTCCCTCTCTTAGCCCAAGTATTCTTCCCTTATACTGTCATCATAGTAGCGAGTACCACCATCTTCGTCACTTCATCTTGATTATGGTCTTCTTTTCTATCTTCTACCCCCCCCCCCCCCCCCCCCCCCCTCCCCCCCTCCTCCTCCCGTGTCGTCTTTATCTTTTACCACATCATGATCACGCCTCGTTCTCATCATTCCCTTTGTCGTCATGAAGTCATTGTCGTCGTCGTCATCATCATCATCATCATCATCATCATCATCATCATCATCATCGTTATCTTCTCTGTTTCCCCATGACCTGAATGTCTGATCACTACCACTGTCAAGTTCTTTTTTTCTTTTTTTTTCTGTTTCTTCTTCAGCGCCGGAGTCCACCACCATCACCACCACTACCACCACCACTGACTCACCTCGTAATCATACAGACGAAAGCGGGCGGTGAACAGGGTGTTGTATATGACTCTGCTTTCTCTC
>JADBJO010004388.1:160000-162500 GCA_016801955.1 Conus betulinus | reverse complement strand
TGTATGATCAAACGGCACCCCCCACGAAGTTTGGTCTCACAGCGCGTTCTCCACATTGGCGTGCAAAGTCCAATGTCTTCCAAGCTGCTGTCCCTGTATGCATGAAGCCACAGCAGCAGGAGGTGTGACAGCCGTCATAACTGGACCTTGCCTCCCACTCTTGCCTGTGGAATTGAAAAAAAAAAAAAGCTGCAAAGCAAATGACCATGACTTGTGCGTAGATGTTTTCTGATGTTGAGCCATTTGAGTTCAGGTAGCAGGTGTTCAAACAACTGTGGGAAATGGCTATGCGACTTCCGTTTTCATTCGCAGTCTGTGTTAGATTGGGCGACAGATGAAGTGGCGCCAAGCCTTAAACTACCAGTCGCGACGAAGTTTATTGTCTGAGCTGGCGCCAAAATCTTTAAACTACCAATCGGAACAAAGTTTCAGTCTAGAAAAGAAAATGGTCGAGTCTTTGGTGAATCATTCACACAGACAGACTCTTCGAAATGAATGAGGGAGAGTTGAGAAGCAAAGTGACTATGATAGTGAACAAAACAAAAAAAAAAAAACAGCTTTCTGATTCAGTTTTTAACCCGTTTACATCTCCACCCCCACTCCCTACTCCCCAATCTTTGATGCAGAACAAGATAAATGGTTGTAAAGATTAGATGTCAGAAAGGACCTATTTTTTATGGATGCACTACTTTTTTCTGTAAGGTAGTAGTGTTAGTGTAACATCATTTGGCTCGAAAACTAAGCGGCCATAGTTATATTTCATCTTGCTGTTTTTAGTGTTTTCTTATCAGTCATGTTCCCTTATTCCCCGGCCGCTCATCTCGGCTTTCCATGCACGATCACACACAGGTTTGCTCTGTCACAGTCCCAACAGCGCAGTGGACAGGGATTCATCGATACCAAGTTGCGTTGTTGTTGTTGTTGTTGTTGCTGCTGCTGCTGCTGCTTGCTTCTCCATCTGAGTGCCCATGGTGAGTTCTGAGTCCTCTGTCACTCCAGCACTGACTGAGGTGGCGGTGCTCTCTGGAGGGCGACCGCTCATGCTGGCTGTGCAACTAAGCAGTCATTGTAAGAGAGGGAGCTGAGGATTATGTGGCAATGCTCTGTCTATGTTGCATTAAGACACACACCTTAGAACACGGACAAAGTGACTCACAGGCAGTGCACGTGGGTCTCTAGTGGGTTGCCTCACGACAGCTCGAGCCCAAATCCTAGTCACGCATCATGTTCTTTTTTTATAATAAAAACCTCATACATTGTTGACTACTGTGTATGCAGGAGCTCTGAAGAGACTTTATTTCAGAATGAACAACACAGCGTTATGTCATCGTCAGTGCACTGTTTCGTGCCAGTACGTTGGTTTTCAGCCTGCAAACAGCTGCAGAGTGGTAAATATATCCTGGTTTTATAGCCTCGAGTTACGGTAAGGTGCGTCGTCATATTCATCTCCTGACAAACTAGGGTTAGTAAATGACGTCTGCTTCCATCCTGATATACACATACACCATCGTAAAGTATACTGCGAGCATTTGAATGAATGATAATTAAACAGTTTAAGCTTAAAAATATCTTTCCATCTTTGTTTCTACATAGGTACACACGCACTTTCTGTGTCTTGTTTCGTTTTTGTTTCCGTTTTTCATTTAAATAGCATGAAGCCCGCGGTTACCGACATGCTTGCAAAACACCTTGACTGAATGTTGTATTACTGCTCATAATCTGTGACACGTTTAGTGTTTTAAAGATCCTTCTTGAGAAATTAAATTGTCATCGCATTCTTTTCTCTCTTTCTCCCTACCCCCCCCCCCCCCCCCCCCCCCCCCTCTCTCTCTCTCTCTCTCTCTCTCTCTCTCTCTCTCTCTCTCTCTCTCTCTCTCTCTCTCTCTCTCTCTCTCTCCCCCCGGAAAAAAAAAAAATCACGTGGGTCCTTATGTTTTACTGACCATAAAAGACATGCTTTCTGTTTTTTTTTTTTCAAACGTGGACGCAGTATTGAAAATCTTGGGTAAATCCGTAATCGCAACCTGTTGTAATTACGAGCTCTGGCATTCAATAACTTGGAAAAAAAAAAGTCTGCTGTGTTAATGATACCTGTATACATACACTTCTGACACAACGCATGCGTGTTCCGTGCTGACTGAACTGAAGTGCAGAATAAATGTTAGAAGATGCACATGGAATAATGTCTCGGGTTTATTTGACATGTCGATTCTCTTTGGCTGGATTTGTTCCGGTCATTGCTATAATATTTGACCATTCTTTTGCTTTTGATTTTTCTTTCGCTGATTGATCTGTGCCGACCAAGGATGGCTTCTGAGAAGCGTTGATTCAGCTTCTGATGCAAAGATATATACAGCCGTTGTTTTCAAGACAGTATCTATATCTTTACCTCTTGACAAACAGTGAGCTGAAGATTATAGACATGTGGCTGATGAAGCCAATTCATGAATTAAAGGTAGCACTGGACTATATTCAACCACAGCCAAAGACTCTGCGTATT
>JADBJO010004388.1:135000-155000 GCA_016801955.1 Conus betulinus | reverse complement strand
ATCTCAAAAAAAGATCGTGTCTGCATTATAAGACTTCTCAACCTCTCCTCTCTCTCTCCTCTCTCGACTATAAATGATAGTATCTGTCTCCTCTCCCTCCTCTCCTCTCAAATCTCCTACTAACACGTCTCACCTCCTCAATCTCTCGCTGCATCCCCTCCCTCTTTCTCATCTCTTCTCCATCTCTGCGCTCTCATCTCTCTGTATCTCTTCTCATCTCTCCTCTCTCTCTCTCTCTCTCTCTTCTCTCTCCATTTCAGCTCTCTCTCTCTCGCTCTCTCTCCCTCGAACCCAATTCATCTGCTTGCTTAAAATCTTGAATGGATTTTGTCTGTACGCAACATTCTCAATGTATGAAAGGTAATGATTGTGATGTAAATAAAAGTTAAATGCGTTGTATTCTTAATGAAAGAAATAACAAGCTTTGTTTTTTGTGTGTGTGTGCTATTCTCTCTCTCTCTCTCTCTCTCTCTCTCTCTCTCTCTCTCTCTCTCTCTCTCTCTCTCTCTCTCTCTCTCTGGGCGTGTGTACATGCGAATGCACACGCGGCTGTAAGTGCAGAAAGAGAGCTGAATATCGTTTTAATTGATCACAGTGCATTTATCATAACGTATATTAATTGAATGGGTCATTTATAGAAATGATTATGATATGAAACTCCTCTCTATCTCTCGCTCTCTCTCTCTCTCTCTCTCTCTCTCTCTCTCCTCTCTCTCTCTCTCTCTCTCTCTCTCTCTTCTCTCTCTCTCTCCGCTGAATATTTGTTGTTTCTGTTTTCGAGAAGGGCTTTCTCATTTTTACATTTGTGTTTTCTGATTTGTTAAACATTTCCTTTCATAAGAATAGTATCCAATTTTGGCTTTTATTGTTGTTATTATGACAATAGTCCATTTGTATTTATTTCATCTATCATTTACAATATTAGGTAACATTTCATGACTATTTTGTATGATGAAACTGATGAATGTCCACTTTGTCTCCAATAAACATTTGAATGAAAGTAGGCCAGTTGAGTTGAAATGTTATGTGTGTGTGTGTGTGTGTGTGTGTGCGTGTGTGTGGTGTGCGTGTGTGTGTGTGTGTGTGTGTGTGTGTGTGTGTGTGTGTGTGTGTGTGTGCGTGTGTGTGTGTGTGCGTGTGTGTGTGTGTGTGTGTGTGTGTGTGTGTGTGTGTGTGTGTGTGTGTGTGTGTGTGTGTGTGTGCCTTTACGCAAGGATGCACACATTCAGAAGTATTGCTTTACTTTTCAATCGTCCTAACATATTTTTTCCTGACTATCAACTCACACAGACGCATCACAAATGTCAAATTCAATTTGACACGAAACAAGCTTCGTCTGATTATGTTGACTCTAAAATGCTGAGTAACCTGACCTCTTTTCAAGCGACTTTGTAAAAAATCGGAATTCTTTTTCTCCCTCGCTTGGTAACCTTGGTCTTATGTCGGACCCTAGTCTGTCCTTGTATGAACGAATTAAGAAACGTTTGGATCTTGAACGTCAAAGAACTGACAAAGGTGTCCCTCAGACACAATGACTATAGTCGTCTCCTTCCTTCTCTTTTTGATTACTGCAATGTTTTGGCCTCCGTATTAACCAAACTAAGAGGAAAAAAAAAAGACAACTTCAAATAATACACAATTGTGTGGTTCTTCTGATCTTCAAAAACCCTTTGCAATCTTATATCACTCCTCTTTAGATTGACTTCCACTGGATCCCGATGTCCCAGAGAATATACAGCAAACTAAACTCCACTTGCTAAAGTACGTTTTTTACTCTATGCAAAACTTGATTTTGTGCCTGAATTGGTTATCGCTTAACACATACATAATTTGCATCCGTGTCTTATCAAAAGATAAATACTAGTATCATCTAATTCAGAAGCATACAGACCGAAACGGCATGTAGTTAAGCAGCAGGCAGTCAAATACAAAAGCATACTTGAGCACATAACATCAATCCCATCAGCGGCGAGCAATCACACACCAAGCGGTAGTGGACACCCTTTGGAGCAACATTAAGCACATAACAATGACATAGAATTTCTATTAAGAGCAGATACTACAATCAGACACCTAAACGTCAGTTGACATCATTGTAGTAGTAAACATTGTGCAATGTGCAATTTAAGTTTCGCACGAGAACATACCTCATGCGGAAATCACAGCGGAAATCTGTCAAGTCCTGAGCACAAAAGCAATCAATCCGTTCACTAAACGACTAGTAACAATGGCACGACCCGCTGCAGGACCGAATGTTCTGTGCCAGCTGTGTTCAGGCTGTCTTCTGAATCAGTTAGCTGGCACTGCTCATGGTCTCTTTGTTTCATTTGTAATACATGATAAATGACGTGCAATACTAAGCAAATCGCTATTGGCCTATATGTGTACCAGTACTTAATAGTTTTAGTCAAATTTAACATGTGAGTTTTTATAGTTGAAGTTTTTACCATATAAAAGCCTTAAAAAACCTAGTTATTTACTGAACCATACTGTGGTTGCCAAATGTGTTGGCTCGGCAATGTGCCTGTGCATTAGTGGTGTTTCTAAAAGTAGCCTCACTGCAACTGGCATTTTTCATGTATTTAAGATTTCGATACAGCGCCGCCGAGATGTTTGGCTTTAAGGCGTGTACTCTCTCTGTCTGTCTGTCTGTCTGTCTGTCTGTCTCTCTCTCTCTCTCTCTCTCTCTCTCTCTCTCTCTATCTATATATATATATATATATATATATATATATATATCAAAAATACCACTAAAATGCCTAATAAAATTCTTAAAATGCTCGACCCCTTGGGGAGCAACATCTGTTGAAAACAGAATGGTAAAAGGAAGTTTTAAAATCTTCCTTTTACCATTCTGTTTTTAACAAATATATATATGAGGGTATTCATATTTATCATATATTTTTCTAAATTATATGTCCCCATGTTCTTCATCTTCAGCCCCACCCATTTTGTTAAGCTCAAATCTTTTATTAATTACGGAAGAATTGTTAGCCTGCACTTGTTTCACCCACTACTTAATTGTTCAGCATATTGTACACACACACACACACACACACACACACACACACACACACACAGAGAGAGAGAGAGAGAGAGAGAGAGAGAGAGAGAGAGAGAGAGGGGGGGGGGGTCTTCAAGGAAGCGTCACTGCGTGCGGACTAGTCCGTATACGCTACTCCACAGCAGCTAAGTTTTGAGACCATACTTCACATGATTTAAAGCGGGTGGGTAAATGACTTAATGACTAAGTTGAGAGAACTTAAGATGAGTGCCTCGTGCCTTTGACTTTGCAGACGGCTGAACTACACATCGGCCTTATGCATTAGACGTTGAGTGCTTATCTAACATTGGTTGTGCCATTTTTATCTTTGCATGCGTGCGTAGTAAGTGTGTGGTCACGGGGCCGTGTCTGTGTGCGAGCGCATGTGTGTGTGTGTGTGTGTGTGTGTGTGTGTGTGTGTGTGTGTGTGTGTGTGTGTGTGTGTGTGTGTGTGTGTGTGTGTGTGTGTGTGTGTGTGCGCGCGCGCGCGCGCACGTGCGTGTGCGCACTTTGCGTGTGTATGTGTGCACGCGCGCGCACGTGTGTGTGTGTGTGTGTGTGTGTGTGTGTGTGTGTGTGTGTGTGTGTGTGTGTGTGTGTGTGTGTGTGTGTGTGTGTGACCCTGCACTGATAGAGGAGAGGTCAGGTAGAGGACAGACCCAGCCTGCAGATAGAGGAGAGGTCATGTAGAAGACAGACCCAGCCTGCACTGATAGAGGAGAGGTCAGGTAGAAGACAGACCCAGCCTGCACTGATAGAGGAGAGGTCAGGTAGAAGACAGACCCAGCTTGCACTGATAGAGGAGAGGTCATGTAGAAGACAGACCCAGCCTGCACTGATAGAGGAGAGGTCAGGCAGAAGACAGACCCAGCCTGCACTGATAGAGGAGAGGTCATGTAGGGCCGGAATATCTCAGTTGTTAGAGCGCCGGACTCGTGATCTTGGTGATCCTGCGGTTGCGGGTTCGAATCTCCGCCGGGCCGTTTCGGTACAGTGGGATTTTTCCCTCGGAATTAACATTGGTTCTGACTCCATTCCCCATACAGCTCTTCGAAGGCGAAGATAACCCGAGGTTCCGTGTATGAACGCACGCATAGCATCTTGCACACACGTAAAATCCCATCACCAACTTTCGGAAGAGATGGCCAGTTTGGCCGTTGGTATGAATGACACGTTGCATCAAGTATGCATCCTGTGTGAGAAATAGAAAGAATGAAGGAAGTAAAGAAATTGAGCGACCGATATTGAATGATATGGACTGGACGGGATGACACAAGCGCCAGCTGAAGCTCTTCAGTCGGCACAACCCAGGTAGGCAGCCCGTTGTGTAAACGAGTGTGGATTGTAAAGCGCTTAGAGCTTGGTGATCTAGCCGAGAATAGGCGCTATATAAGTATTCAGTATAACAATGATGTAGAAGACAGACCCAGCCTGCACTGATAGAGGAGAACCAATGTTAGCCTGAGGGCTGGGCGCACATTGTTCTGGTGTGGTGTCTGGAGATGAGCTTCCCTGTCCAGTTTCCAAAGAATGGAATCGTTTAGTACATGACCTGACCTGGTCTGCCGCCGATGTAGGTTGCATTCTTTTGCCTCTCAACTCCACCCCCCTGGCCGATCCCCCTCGGTTTTTCTCTGTCTGTCTGTCTGTCTGTTTCTCTGTCTGTGTCTGTCTTTTAGACTGTCTTTCCGATCTCTGTAACTTACTGCGTCCCCCCCCCCCCATCCCCCCCCCCCCCCCTCCTTTTATCTGTCCCTGTCTCATTTAATTTCTGTCTGTCTCTCCGTCTAACTGCTTGTGCTAGTCCCCCCCTCCCCCCTCTCGCTCTTTCTCTTTCTCTCTTTTTTATCTGTCTCTTTTTCTCTGTCTGTCTGTCTGTCTGTCTGTGTGTGTGTGTGTCTGTCTCTCTCTCTCTCTCTCTCTCTCTCTCTCTCTCTCTCTCTCTCTCTCTCTCTCTCTCTCTCTCTCTCTCTCGCTCATTGCTATTTTGTCTGAGGAACATGTGCTCAAAATGTGCTGTGTAGGATGCCAGGAACCATAGGGCCGTTTTTTTTTCTTTGCATTTTATTAATGGTCTTGGAATGAAAGTGCGGGAGAGGATGGAGAAGAGTTGTGCGGGTGATGGGGATCACTGGGTGTGGTTCGGAGAAGCTGGAATCTTTTCATGCATTCTCTGCGGAATCGCTAACAGTGTGCCTGCTTTTTCTCTGTTTCTTCTTTCCTTTGGGTTTGTGCTTTTATTTTATTTTCCACTTTGTGTATCCGTGATATTCATTTGGGTCTTTTTTTTGTCCAGAACGCTGAAGGTAAACACATCATTTTTTTTTGTTTTGTGGCATCAGTTATCGGATCAATAGAGCACCTAAGGCCGTGATTTTTTTCCCCAAGGCCGAAATCCACCTCTTCATTTTTTGGTGCTTCACACTGTCCTCTTCATCTGAAAAAAAGGCAATTTCCAATACTAACATTTTTTTCTTTCTTTTTTTTTTTCCCTTTCAACCAATCCCTTACACACCATGCATAGTCTGTATGTTCTCTTACAAACGGACATAGTCTTGCTGATTTTTAGTGTTTTAGCGTTTGATACAAAATGTCTGGGTAAAACATAAATTCTCTCTGTTGCACTATCCTCCTTAACTAAAAATCGTTCGTTTGCTCGCTCGTTCATTCGCTCGTTCGTTTGTTCGTACGTTCAGTTCTGTCTTGAGTCCAGTCTGGGCTGAAGGTTGGAAGAAGGTACAGAGCTTCAGGGCCGTTTCCAGAGACAGCCAGTGATGAATTCCTTATCATTTTCGCTGGCATGTCTACGTGTTTTCCTATCCGTCTCTCACTCAAATTATTCTATCTGCGTCTCCTGGCTGCAAAATTGTCTCCCTTTCCTCAGTCTTTCCCCTTTCGCTGTTCTTCCTCACCGTCGTCGAATAGTAACGGTAAGTATGACAAATGGCTAACTAAGCCAGTAGTCTTACCGTTATAAAATAGAGAATCATCGTCATTGTTATTGCCATTGTCATTTTCGTTGTCATTTCCCCCCCCTTTTTTTATTATCGATTTTCATAGCTCGTGTTCCCTTTTCATCTTCCATTCAACATCCATGATTATTTTTGTCACCGTTTTTCGTGATCTGCAATATAAGTTGCCATTTAATTTCTGAAGCAGGTCTCATGCACCTTCTCACTCACTTGAGCATTTCTTACGTGATCTTAACATTAGCTGGCTGAATAAAACATTTGTCTGCCTCTTTTTCTTTCTTTTTGACAGTCTTTCTCTCTCTCTTGCTTTTCTCTTCTCTTCTTTCTTTCTTTCTTTCCTTTCTCTTTTTCTCTCTCTCTTTCTTTCTTTTTCCCTTGAATTAAAAAAAAAATCGGAACTCTTCTTTGTAGTGCTAGGCTCCATGACTAGATTAATTCTCCTTAATGAAACATTCTGGCTGTAGATCCTGTTCAGATGAATTACGACATTGTTTTTCCTCTTTCTCTGTCTCTGTCCATTTGTACCTCTCTCTCTCTGTCTGTCTGTGTGTCTGTTTGTCTGTGTGTCTGTCTGTCTCTCTCTGTCTGTCTGTCTGTCTCTCTCTCTCTCTCTCTCTCTCTCTCTCTCTCTCTCTCTCTCTCGTTACCATTTTGACTGAGGAACATGTGCTCAAAATGTACCGTGTGGGTTGTCAGAAACTATAGCAGCGTTTTAGTTTATTTTTGCATTTTATTAATGGGTCTTGGAATAGGAAGTGCGGGAGAGAGGAGGGGGAGGGGGTGTGGGGATGGGGATCTCAGGGTGTGGCTCGGAGAGGTTGGAATCTTTTCATGCATTCCCTATGGAATTGCAAATAATTTGAATGCTTTTTTTCGTTGTGGGTTTCTTCTTTTATTTTAGTTTCTAAATCGTGTAATGGTGATATTCGTGTGTGTGTGTGTGTGTGTGTGTGTGTGTGTGTGTGTGTGTGTGTGTGTGTGTGTGTGTGTGTGTGTGTGTGTGTGTGTGCCCAGCCCAGAGGGCTAAAGGTAAAAAATATAAAGTTGTGTCTGTTGCATTATCCGCTTTAAATAAAGTTCGTTCGTTCGTTCGCTTGTTCGTTTGTTCAAGTCTGTCTTGTGTCCAGCTGCCTGAAACTGTACTCGTGCAATCCATGTTGGCTAGGTTGGAGGTTTGAATATGGAACAGATCTTCAGGAGCATTTCCAGACACAGGCAAAAGTTAACTCCCAGAAAGAAAATGCTGATATTTTTTTCAGATAGTTTCATTTCTTTAAAAAAAAAAAAGATATCGTGTGTATTAGAACTTCACACTTTGGAAGTGGAAAGAAGATGGCTGTCAGACAACTGTATCAGTCGCACATGTACCACGACGCAAACATTTCTAGTAAATGAACAGAGGAACAGTCCGATATTGCCATCATGTTCGCTTAAATTGTAACTCATTTATTTAGAAACACTCCAATATGCTGATAGTTTTTTGTTGAAGAGCTTATTGTGTGTCACTGGAATAGCTGTCCAAATCATTATACTGATCGAAAGCAAGAAGTTGTATTCTAATTCTAATTGAACACATGAGTAGTATGTTTTGTAAGAACAATCCAATAATGCCAATGTTTCTAATAAGCACATGACTAGGATTTATCAAAACAACGCTCAAGTCTTGCAAATAGATGTCTACAATGCTGACATTTTCATTTAACCCATTGTGACCATTTATTGTTGGAACATTCCACGTATTACGATGTTTCGTTCATCAGACGGCTGGCTTATATCTGGAAACAGTCCACATCAAGGTGTTAGTGTTTACGTACCTCAGTACCCTGTATTGGAACAGCCCATCTAATGAGAAGCTTTGGTCCAACCCATGACTGACATTTATTTTCAAAAATGTTCACTTCAACCCAACATCTTTGCTCTACTCACGGTCAACATGCAGTTTATAAAGTGTCATTCTAATACTTTATTTCACCCATAATGAATGCATGTGTCATCATTCCTTCTTCTTCTTCTTCTTCTTCTTTCTTCTTCTTCTTATTCTTCTTCTTCTTCTTCTTCTTCTTCTTCTGCTTCTTCGTCTTCGTCTTCTTCTTCTTAGTCCTTTCTTCTTCTTCTTCTTCTTCTTCTTCTTCTTCTTCTTCTTCGTCGTCGTCGTCGTCGTCGTCGTCGTCGTCTTCTTCTTCTTCTTCTTCTTCTTCTTCTTCTTCTTCTTCTTCTTCTTCTTCTTCTTCGTGTCCTCCTCCTCCTCAGCCACCTCCTCCTCCTCTTATTCTTCGTCTTTATCATTAGTTTGATCAGTTCATGGACATCATATATTTAAAGAACAACCATGTATGTGGAGAACAGTTTTTGAAATACCAACATTTCGTCCCCCACCCACTCCCCGTTTTTGTTTTTGTTTTTGCTTTCCCTCTCTCTCTCTCTCTCTCTCTCTCTCTCTCTCTCTCTCTCTCTCTCTCTCTCTCTCTCTCTCTCTCTCAGTTGCGTTATAACTCAAAATATACTTTGAACACATCCTCCATCTTCAATCAGGGATTGCAGATATTTTCGGATCACGTCCCTGTGTCTTCTTCCTTTTTCCTTTTCGGTTTCTCTTTCATAATATAATAGAAACTTAATTATATGTAGATATGCAGTTTTTAGAAAGTCGTAACAATGTCTCCTTTCTTTCATCTTTTCGCTGCTCTCTCTCTCTCTCTCTCTCTCTCTCTCTCTCTCTCTCTCTCTCTCTCTCTCTCACACACACACACACACACACACACACACACACACACACACACACACACACACATCTCTCAGCTCCCCATCTGCAGTCAATGAACATGTTCAGCTGTAACTTGTCAGATCACAGGCCCACGGCTCCTTCACGTCTTCTTTGCCTTCCTCTGCTCTCTGCGTCCCCCTCTCTCTTTCATCAAAAGTGTGGCACGTGTATTACCTCAGGCACCCTTCTCTGATGCTGATGACCTCACCTCCTTGCTATACCCTACAAAGATGTTTCTATGATGCTTGGCAATAAGGTGTGGTCTCAATCCATGTTTGATGTCAAATTTCAGTTTGAATTTTTTTTTTTACAAGTTTTTGAATGGGGTTGTGGTGAGGGGGCGCGCGGGGGGGGGGGGGGGGGGGGGGGGGGATAGTGGTGGAGATTATTGCCTATACGTTTCAGAGTTCAGCAGGTGGGACACGCCAGCTGGCGTTCATTGTAATTGGATTTCCTCCTCTCCCAGAACCCCCCCTCCCCCTCCCCCTCCCCCTCCCACACACACACACCCGCTCTCTTCTTCCCCACCTGTCTTCTTACCATCCCAACTTCCTACCTTCCCCGCAGCAGAATAAATTGTTTGTTACATTGTACAAGTTTTTCACTGCATTTCTTTTCACTTTCCTTGGGAACCGTGGCAATTCTTAATAATAATGATGATGATATTCTTTTCTTCGAATTCCCTCATATATCCGAAAGCAGCTTGGTTCTAGAGCATTCTCATTTTCTGCAGTAATACTCTGGAATTCGCTGCCTTTTCATATACATCATGCCCCTTCCTTCCCGACTTTTCAAGTCTGCGCTTAAAACGTATCTGTTCAAATGCCAGTTGCAGAATACCACCTGAAATGTAACTAAATTACTGCATGTCACTTGTACACTTTGCTTGTGTAAAAATGAGCGGTTCACCGTGTTACATAGTGTGTTTATGTATGCGACATTATTATGTTCCTCTGTGTGTGTGTGTGTGTGTGTGTGTGTGTGTGTGTGTGTGTGTGTGTGAATAACACTGCAGGTATCTGTATGTCTCGGGTCTGTTTTGACGCTTGGATATATTATTATGAATGTAAGCGTAAACGTAAGCGTAGAGTACACCCCTGTCACGCAGTCTCAGACCTGAACGGCGTCATCATCATCATCATCATCATCATCATCATCATCATCATCATCATCCCTATCCAATTCAATCAGCATATAAAAAAGTCTCATCTTCTGTTGCCCGTTATGCCCTGCTCTCGTGGAGACATTATTTTCGATTGTCTCTCCGAGTCTATGGCCTTGGCGGGGTCACAGGGACTCGCACTGGACGGTCATAATGGCATCCTTCGGAGGAAGATCTCATTCACGCCGTCTACGCGACCAACAATTATTGTCGTCAGTAGGGGGCTTAGTCGGTGACGTCCTGCGTACGTTCGATCAGAACAGGTACCACTGAACACCATCGAAGTGACTCGGCAGCAGTACAGTGTCTCCTCTGCTGGGTTGCCTCTTGACGACATGACATTGACTGCTCCCTTTGGATTGCCGGCGCTGGGGCTCTGGCAGGTTGGGCCTGAATGTGGCTGTGGCTGTGGACGAGGGATCGGGATGAGCAGCCAGGTTGCATGTCACTGAGGTGCCACAGAAGGTGGGATAGGAAAAAAAACAAAAACAACAAAACATAAAAAAACAGTTATAGTCACAATAGTATGATTGGTAAAAAGGAATATCACTACTTTTACCACAACTGCTATTTCTTTCTTTTTTGTATACAGCACAGCATTTTATTTCAGCGATCCAATATGCAGTTTGTCTTCTTGGAATTCATAGATCCCTTGTAACAGTTTTGTTCAAAATCAACAAAAAAAAAAAAAAAAAAAAAAAAAAAAAATATATATATATATATATATATATATATATATATATATATATATTTACACGTTTCCAAAGTGAAAGGAGTAGACTTGCATTGAAAGGTGAAGGTAATGACAATCATGATTGAATTAAAATCTTTGCACCACACTCACACTCTATGTAGCTCATCCCCATTCTCACCTCTCGTTCGTTCTTTAATTTAACGTCTATCCACCTAACAGTGATCTTAGACAGTATGTAAGTGTTATGTGTGTGGGTGTGCATGTGATGTTTTGGGGTGTATGCATGCAAACGGTTGGCTTTCTGATACATACTTTCCACATAAACGTTGACAGTACGATCCGGTATCTAATGACATTGTGGATACGACCTTCACAATGATGGGTTTCTCCTCTTTCGCTGAAAAAAGGAAAAAAAAAAAAAAAAAACAAAAAAAAAGGGGGGGGGGGGGGGGGGGGGGGGGGGGGAGGTGGAGGTGATAATAAATGTTGGAAATTGTCGATCATTAAGAATGTAGCACACATGTTTCCAATCAAGCAATGGAACGCATGATTACCTGTCGGGTTTTTTTTTTTTTTTTTTTTTTTTTTTTGGGGGGGGGGGGGGGGGTTACACCAGCTCTAACCCCGTCCCCTCACAACTCTACATCACTCTCACACTCTCCCGCCTTCTGCTCTATTTCATGAGATTCACGTGCGGAATTAGCATCACAGGTTGACAGGCTGAATCTTCTAAACAGGATAATTCAAGCGCTTCTTAAGACTGTAGCTCTTTTTACTGCTGCTCTGTTTGATGCGCTTGTGTTTGTGTGTGTGTGTGTGTGTGTGTGTGTGTGTGTGGTGTGTGTGTGTGTGTGTGTGCGCGCGCGCGCGCGCGCGCGCGCGTGTGTGCGTGCATGTGTACATCTATGCGCGCACAGTGTGTTATCACTTTCGTATGTGCCGGATGATCCAGCTGCACGTAATCAGAGAGAGAGAGAGAGAGAGAGAGAGAGAGAGATGTGCACTAGATGCGTATGGAAATGAATTATTCAGCTTCTAGTTCCTACAGCGTTTGCTTTTAATGCCTCGTTTGATAGATGCGACTCGGGCCTCGTGCCATTAGCGTAAAATATTTGTAAATGAGTTTTCTTTTTTTTTCCCCCTTTTATATTAGTGTTATTTTTAACTAGAGAGAACACAACATCAAAGTAGGCCAAAGTCTCCTGCGTTAAAACAAAACAAAACAAACTTTTCTATTGGCCAGTGGAAAGAGGGTGGAAGAGGTGGAAGGGTTCCGGGTGGAGGTGGGTGCGGCGTGTCGGGAGCAAAGCTCACCTGTGCCACGTATTGTTTGAGATGCACGTGATTATCGGGCGCGTCTGAGCGCTTCTCTTGACAAGTTTGCCACACAGGTTACAGGTCAACGCTGCCTCCAGTGGACACTAATTACACACAAACACACACACACACACACACACACATACACTCACACCATTTCTGCCAAGGACAAACTGTTGAAATGTTTTCATCCCGCAGGATGACACTGAAACAAACGACTTGATTTTCATGAAACTTGATGGGGAGAAGCAAAGAGCCTTTAAGGATGACAACACTCTGTTTTGCTGCCAGACCAAAACCAAAGCGAGATGCAGGATCTCTTTAATCTCGGTAGACTTTGTTTAAAAAAAAAAAAAAGCCCACATGTCATTTTAATTGTAGATTGTTCTAAATCGTTTCTAATAACGTCTCTCAATAGACCTTTTTGTTTCGTTTCTTTATGGGAGGGGAGGGGGGGGGGGGGGGGGGGGGGGGGGGGGGGTAGGGGGATTGGTAATTAGGAGGGGGTGGAGTGTTCATGCACATGTCAATATTGAGGCTCCACCAGATCCAGACGATCCTGATCACTCGCAAAAATAACAAAAGCGTAATCCTGCATAGAATAAACTACAACTTCATCAACACACACACACACACACACACACACACACACACACACACACACACACACACATACACACACACACACACACACACACACACACACACACACACACACACACACACACCTATCCCGCCTCACCTCTAATCTTCACACCCCTTCACTTAAAAGGCATCCCAGACCTCATAAAACAAGTTAAAAGGTTGAGAAAGCGTGTTCACCAGCCTCATTACAGCATCTGTTGAGTGTTCATTTTCATAACAGCCGTGGGTCCTTCTTGGTAGATAATGATAAAAAGATAATTCGTTGTAAACGATTCAATCACGAGATTTTCTATCGTTCATCTTATTTTCTGTCTGTGTCTCTGTGTTGGTGTGTTTGTCTCTGTCACTAGCTCCGTATGTGTGTGTGTGTGTGTGTGTGTGTGTGTGTGTGTGTGTGTGTGTGTGTGTGTGTGTCTGTGTGTGCCTCTCTCTCTCTCTCTCTCTCTCTCGCTCTCTCTCTCTCTCTCTCTCTCTCTCTCTCCTGTTAAAATTGGCTAATGTGCTAGATGTTTTGAATGAAAATGTAAACTTGTAGTTCAAACTCCCATACCTTTATTCATTGTTTCATCCAGATTACCTATCTTTGTATCTCTCCATGATTTATTTTCTTCTTCCTCTTCTTCTTCTTCTTCTTCTTCTTCTTCTTCTGTGTTTGAATCTGTAGTTGACATTATGTATTTGTATCGACAACGAAAAACTCATTCAGATCCCATCTTTGTATCTATCCATGATTTATTTCTTCTTCTTCTTCTGCGTGCGTGCGTGTGTGTGTGCGTGTGTGTGTGTGTGTGTGTGTGTGTGTGTGTGTGTGTGTGTGTGTGTGTGTGTGTGTGCAAACAAGGTTGATGTCGGATTAACTTGTGTGTCATGTATGACTACTCTTTCACTGCTGTCCTTGAAAGCCAACCTCATTAGATTGTTTGTTGTCCACAGTTGTCTTTTCAATGGCCTCTCTTGTTATTCGTTTTCTTTACAACATCCTACAATGATCATTTTTGTTTTTGTGTGTGGTCACACTGTCATAACAAATAAGCATTCTTTCGTTGTCTCTTTGCTATCATTTTTTGTAAGAAGCTTCCTTCCATGGTCTGTCTGTATTGTCCAGTCTTAACAAGTATTTGGGGTTATTGACAGCTATGGTCTTTATAGATTACGTATCCTGTGTACTTAGGTTTAAAAAAAAAAAGAAAAAAAAGAAGAAGCTTTGTCCAGCTGTTCTTCTTTCAAAGGTGAGCAGCTATGTTGTCTACTGTCTTGTTATGCCGAACTGTCCAAAATGTGAAGTCTTCTAACCTGCATCTGTGTTTTTAAAGTGTCCAAACCGTAGGACATCTGTATTTGCAAAGTGTTCAAATTCAAAGCCTCCTAGAGTTCGACGTTGTTTTCAAAACGTTCCCGTTTCCAACAAAGTTCCCGTTGTGTCATTCCTTAAATGTTTCTTCAAGTGCTTCTTCTTTTTCTCTCTTTTCCCCCCTTCCTCCTTATCACTCTTTTTTTTTCTTTCTTCGTTTTCGTTCTTCTTCTTCTTCTTCTTCTTCTTTCGTCTTCTTCTTCTTCTTCTTCTTCTTTCTTCTTCTTGTTACCTCCTCCTCCTTCCCCCCCCCCCCTCCTCTCTCTCTCTCTCTCTCTCTCTCTCTCTCCATGTCCATTTAGCCTCCTCCCACCTCTGTCTCTGTCTGTCTGTCTGTCTGTCTGTCTGTCTCTGTCTCTGTCTCTCTCTCTCTCTCTCTCTCTCTCTCTCTCTCTCTCTCTCTCTCTGACAGCGATGAGATACTATGGAAATGATTGATTAGTAGCAATCTTTCAACATCATTCACGATGACAGGGCTAAACATAAAGAAAGAAAAAGAAGGGAGAACAAAGCTAGAACAACAAAAAAATTGGGCTGCAGTGAGGAAACTTTATCATCGCAATGCAAACACATTAACCGTTTTGTTGTTGTAGTCGGCGAAATGTTAAATATAAATCAAGAACAGCAAATACTCAGAACATCAATCTTCTTGTTTTCGGCCTCATAAAGTTGAAGCAGTCTCCGAGTTTTCTCGATGTTCTGGTTTCATTAATGGACGATCGCTAAGTTCTAAGATGACAAAGTCAATAAAAAGCGAATAAAAAGGGGGATGTGGAAAACTTTGTAAGGGCTAAAACTTAGGTGGAGTTTGAATAAATACGTATATGGATGATTGAGAGAACGAAAAAACCAAATTGAATGAAGGATTGAATGAAAGAATGAATGAAGGAAGGAATGAAGGAATGACAGAAAACACAAATAACAACAACAAAACAAAAAGAAAACAACTAAAAACAAAAGCACTAGAAACAAATACGCGTTGGTAAACACGGAAAAGCAAACAATAAACATATAAAAAGCGAAAAAAAAACAGGAAGGAAAGAGAAAAATAGCAGACAAAACAAACAATCAAACAAATGAACAGACCTTTGAGACAACAAGCAACACAGGAACACAGCATGAAGCCTCCCTCTGCTCGTCACACTATAACCACTACGTATTTTACAGCGAAATAGTCACACAATCCTTTGGTGAACTACGACCATGAGTTACTGTACATCTGATCCAACGACCGCCCCACCATATATCTATGATGCCTTGATCGCTGAAAGTGACAACGACAGACCCTGAAAAAGTTCTCTCTCCAAGCTGTTTAGGCTTTCTGCCAAGCAGAATCTCTCTCCAAACTCCTTCTTCAAAGAAGACAGCACACACTCGTATTGACTGTTAGCTGCAACAGATAGAAATCTGATCAGCGAACACACTGTTATGTCTGGGTGTTGATTCAAGTTCTGCCAGAGCAGTGTTGAAGTGTAAGATTTGTAGTCGAGTAGTATATAAATCCGAGCTTGATGGAGGTGGCGGGTGGGTTTCGTGTTTTCCTGGTTCCAGACAAACGTCGGTTGCTGGGTAGCAGCGAGTGTGGGTTGGTTGTTTCAGACACTGGGGGGTGTTTACACACTCGACACCAGCTTGTTTTGGAATCCCGGTATTTCTTAGCACCATTCCAAACAGCAGTCACTCGCTGTAAATGCTGAAACCTTTTTGATTTCTGAAGCCAATGCATTATCTACTTTATGTAAAGCGGAATGACTGTATATTTCCGACTGTAAAATGTAGTCTCTACTTCCAAGAATAAATGCTCTCCGTGTTACTGCGGCATTATCCCTCCTCCCCTCCCCCTCCTCCCTTAATTAATATCCGCATCTGTCATAATGTCAGAATACTGTCCAGACATTGTTAACTCTGTCTTCTTCTCCTCACCAAGCGCGTCTCTTCTTCCCCTCTTTTTCGCCGACATGCCCACCCTCCTCCTCCTTTCCCCTTCCCCCACTCATTTTCCCCCAAGCACTCAGACATCCCGCACTCCTCCCTACCATGCCACACCCCAGACCTCCACCCAGCCTCCCTCTTTCCTGTATGTGTTGAGGAGCTTAGTTCCTCTATCAAATTTCTCAGTTCCAGTTACTTATCCACCATCTTCATAATCAGTGGGACTCATGTCCTTACACTCTCATGACTAGCACACCTCAGGAGACCGTGAATGTGTCTGGACTTCTGGTGGTCTTATATGTCGTGAGGCGGGAATCAAAACAGCCAGAATGGCCCTCAGTTCCAACAGAATTACACATTTGATTATGATAATTATAATTTTAAAAAAGTGGAGGGATTGGAGGGATGGCGGTGGTGGTGGTGAGAAAAGGGTTGGAATGGGAATCCCAGAAGTATATTGCCATAATCTGAACTTATTGTCTTTCCCCCCTGTATCCCATTCTCTGTCTTCTCTGTCTGTCTGTCTGTCTGTCTGTCGGTCTTCTGTCAGTTGTCTCTCTCTCTCTCTCTCTCTCTCTCTCTCTCTTCTCTCTCTCTCTCTCTCTTCTCTCTCTCTCCGCATTCCTCTTCTCCTCTATCATTCTTTGCCACATTTGTTTTCCTCTTTGGCAACGAGGAGAGAGAGAGAGAGAGAGTGAGAAAATCTGTAAAAGGAGAGAGAGACAGAGACAGAGAAAGAGAGAAGACGTGCAAAAGGAGAAGATGAGAGAGGGATGAGTAAAGGAGAGAAAGAGAGAGAGAGAGAGCGAGAGAGAGAGAGGAGAGAGAGAGAGAGAGAGAGAGAGAGAGAGAGATGTCAAAAGGAGAAACAGACAAAGAAAGGATAGATCGATGTGTAAAAGGAGAGAGATAGATAGAGATAGACAGAAGATGGGTAAAGGAGAGAGAGAGAGGTAGAGAGAGATGGGATGGTTGGGGATAGAGCATGAAAAACGAGAGAGAGAAGAGGGGTAAAAGCAGGAGAGAGAGAGAGAGGGAGAGAGAGAGCCCGTGAGAGAGGAGAGAGAGGCGAGAGCGATGTGCAAACCCGAGATCGAGAGGAGAGAGAAAGGGTGGGTGGATACAAGGAGAGAGAGGGGGATGCAGGTAAAGTAGGGAGGGGAGGGAGGGAGGGAGAGCTTATGGGTAAAATAAGAGAGAGATTGGTAAAAGGAGAGAGAGAGAGAGAAGAGAGAGAGAGAGAGAGAGAGGAGAGAGAGCAGATGACATAAAAGGAGAGAGAGAGCTGAGAGAGGCGTGGGGGGGAGGGATGGTAGGGAGGGAGGAGAGACAGAGAGACAGACAGAGAGGAGAGAGACAGACGTTGGGAGGCTCACACATTGATTTTTTGCCTGGCCTATCACCGAGTGTTGCAAGTCCACGTTTGAAACACAAACAAGATAAGCAGCATTATCATTTGAGTGTCCTTAGATACACGTCTGCACAGATTTGGTTTTTTTTGCAAACAGACCTCAACCCGCCACACTGCACCCCACCCACCATCCTTTTCCACGTCCTATCTATGCCATACGCGGAACGTACCCCATCACACGTTTTTTTTTTTTTTTTTTGCTTTCCCAATCTCTGCGCCACCTCGGAGGCAGTGCACCCACGCCGCTCATTCCGACACCCCGTCCACAGCCACAGCCCAGCCGGCCCCCGCCTCAGCCCCGGCCCCGGCAATCCACAGGGAGCAGTCAATGTCAAGTCGTCAAGAGGCAACCCACCGGAGGTGACACTGCACGCTGCCGAGTCACTTCAGTGGTGGTCAGTGGCGCCTGTTCTGATCTAACATACGCAGGACCACCACCTACTAAGCCCCCTACTGACGACAATAATTGCTTAGTCCCGGAGCCGGTGAGTGAGTGAGCTCTCCCTCCGGAGGGCGCCACCACGTCCGTCCAACGACAGTCCCCCATGGACTCGCCGATACCGGTGACCCGGACGGAACCAAATCAAGGCCACAGACGTGGAGAGGACATCGAAATTGAGGTCATCAGGAGAGCAGGGCATGACGGGCCACAGATTTGAGACTTTTTTTTTTTTTTTTTTAATGCTGATCGATGAGAATGAGGATGATGAAGATGATGCTACAGATTTCCATTTCGGTCTGAGACTACATGACAGGGCTGTACTCTACGCTTCCTTTCATAATATATCCCGGCGTCAACCAGGCCCGACGAGAGATACAGACACCTGCAGTGTTGGTCAGGAAATTTGAGCAACACTCTCAGAAAGGCATCCATTAAGTGGATGAAACTCGACTGTGTGGGTCCCAGTCTTCCAAACTGAGCCCGCAGCAAACTCAACTCTGGGTAGGAGCCGGTCGGGACAGAAAAACCCACATGACTTCTGATGGGATTCGAACCACGACCTCCCAGCCAGGAGTCCGCGACGCTAGCCACTTCCCACGGCGGCTGGTTACCCCATCACAACTTGTCTCTCTGATCGCTTTTCAAGCTTCGATCAAAGCCCAAGCAAATAAGCAAAGAATAATTATCTATAAACAACAACAACAACAACAACAACAACAACAAAATAACACGTTGAAAGCCATATGATTTAAACAGCAGATGTAAACAAATGAAAACATACATTTTACTATCTTTTTCCACGGAGAGATGAGAGAGAGAGAGAGAGAGAGAGAGAGAGAGAGAGAGAGAGAGAGAGAGAGAGAGAGAGAGAGAGAGAGAGACTTGAACTTGACACATACACCTAAAACCCCTCAGCTCTGCGCTGTCTTTGATGTTGTCGAGGTAGACGAAGGGTACACAGTCAGTGTCAGGGAGTTGCCGGGCGCTGCCGTACAGTCGTGGCCCAGCAGACCCAGGGTATGGGGTGTGGAATATTTCGTAATCATTAGCTCTGTCATCCAGGATGGAAGGGCTTAGGGAAAAGAGTGTGTTTCTTCTACCTTGCACCTTTTTCTCCGTTCTCAATTTCTCTCTTTTACTTAAGTAAATTAATCTTGCCTGTTTATTTGTCTCTTTATCGGTCCCTGTTTGTCTCTGTCTGCCTGTCTTTATCTCTGCCTCTCTTTATATTTCTTCCTCACCTCTCTCTATCTATCTATTCCTTTATTTCTGTCTTTCTCTGCTCTTTCTCCTCGCTCTCTCTCTCTCGTCTCTCTCTCTCTCTCTCTCTCTCTCTCTCTCTCTCTCTCTCTCACTTTATGTATGTAACAATTTAACTATTTTTCTGTGTCTCCTCTCACACACACACACAAAAAACACACACACACACCACACCACACACACACACACACACACACACACACACACACACACACCACACACACACATATATATATATATATATATATCTATATATATTATTTCATTGTAATTTTGTCCCTTCTGGATTCATTCCAAGAACTGGCCCTCAGCACTTGTGTCTTAAGAGGTTATCTCTTTATATTTTCTACTTTTCACAAGAAAATGTAGCTTGTTTTGCTCTTTCATGATTTTCTTTTGCTTCTTAGGTGGCACCCTTTAGTTAGTTTTTTTGAAAACTCAACAAACATACTATGGTATTGCACACCAGCCTCTTTCTGGCATAGCAATCTTTCTTAAAACCGAAAAAGGCAAAGGAGTCAAATTACCATTTTCCGCGGTCACTGAGGAGAAACAATAACAATCAGGTTTCGAAATACCGGTATCTAACCAGGAGTTATATGTTAGTGAGCTTTCTCCCCATTGGAGATGGTCTCCCACTTTGGAGACTATAAGCTTGCTGAAGGTTCATTTTGAGAAGCATTTATTTATTCCCATTCACCCACTCAAGCACATACTGTCAGTTAGGCAGAATCATCTACCACTGCAGATATGAAGGCTTATCTCACCCCCCTATTTCTATAATCTGAGACATAAGAGCAAGCTTTGTTTATTTAATATATATATATATATATATATATATATATATATATATATGTCTGAACAACTTAGTGGTGAAGGAGAGCAAGTCCTGACCAACAATTCTTCCATCTTTGACATTAATGTCTTACCAAAGATTTAAAATGAAATGAAAAAAAAAAAGGACCGGGGGAAATATGAATACGTGAGCAAATCATCAGGGATGTATA